>BLSH010440363.1:390445-402910 GCA_018402905.1 Glandirana rugosa
CGACCCAATAAATGGCATAACTTCAGTGGAGGTTGGTCCACTCCTTCCACACCAAACACGTAGTGGGTAGAGAAGCGGAGGACCTTCTTCCTGTCCCACCCACTTAAACCACGCATATATAACCTCTAATATTCGAGAAAGCTGACCTTAGCTTCCACATAGCAGTGTTTTGCCGGGTCCCTTAGTACAAAGTGGAGATCCTACCAACCGACATTAAAAAACACATTTTCCTATTATTGAGGCCGGAAGGATGGATGGCGTCCACTCGGTACCTGCGAGGGATGGGTCTTGAAAGCCTCCGATACCATCAGCAGGTGTGACTGTATACATTCTTACGGGTAGTGACATGGAATGTTAAGGGACTACGGTCCCCCTCCAAACGGACCAAAGTTCTCAGACACCTCAAAAGCCTCCGCACTGATGTGGCCCTACTTCAGGAGTCTCACCTCAGTGTGGACGACTACCATAGCCTCCGAAAGTTCTGGGTAGGGAGCGTCCATGGCTCACCTGCGGTAGGTAGGAAGGCCGGAGTTATTATCCTTTTACACAAAAAATTACAGCCAACCATCCTAGAGGTGAAACATGATTCCCTGGGCCGTTTTGTGACGATACACCTTCGATTCCAGTCGAAAGAGCTTATAATCTCCAATATATACGCACCAAATTCACCCACCCTGTCCTTCTTCCAGGAGGCGAAGAGATGGGTGATGCACAAACCACACCTTCCTCACCTGGTTGGAGGTGACTTCAATACGGTAAATAACCCAGCAGAGGATAGGACCCCTCATAAAGCCCACCTGCGACACACCAACACCCAAAACACTCCTTCACTATTAGAAAGATTCGCCTCGGACACAAACTTAATTGACACTTGGCGCCTAGCTCACCCAATGGGTAGAGACTACACATTTCATTCCCCTCCTCATGGGTCATTTTCAAGAATTGACTATATATTTGCCTCCCACTCTGCACTTCACTATGTCAAGGACTCCCATATCCACGACATAGCGATCTCAGACCACAGCCCGGTTTCGGTAACTATATCTGACTTCACAGCCACAACCTCTCCAAAGATCTGGAGATTCCCCTCATATCTAGCGGGGGACACACATCTTCAAGAGGTTCTGCGCACAACCTGGGAAGACTACTCCAATAACAATAAACCATACTGTCCCGATCCCAACCTTTTCTGGGATGCAGGGAAGGCTGTCCTACGTGGCAAAATCATTGCCTACGCTGCCCACTATAAAAAAAAGCTACCAAAAGATACACAGAAGCAAGCAAACTACTGAGGGAATCCCAGAGAACGCTCCAACAAACTGACACCCCAGAAAACAGACAAAAGTGGCAGACTGCCAAACAACAATTTGAAACGTGGGCAGAACACTTAGACCGAGTACACACGGCACACTGGGACCTCACACTACATAAACAGGGGAACAAGGCGGGGAAACTACTCGCTAGATTAAGTAAAGGCCAACACAAGCCTACCCACATCACTCACCTTAAGGATGCAGCCGGGAATCTAACCTCTAGCCCGGATGCGATCAGTAACATCCTTCGCCAATACTACACCTCCCTATATGCAACAGATAATTTAGAACCGTCTGCAGCGGGCACATTTCTTAACAGCCCCATGCTCCCACGTGTGGAGCCAGACCAATTAGACATACTAAACGCACCTATCAGTGAGACAGAAATTGAGCAGGCTATCAAAAACCTCCCCAACCACAAATCACCGGGCCCCGATGGCCTATCCGCAGAGTTCTACAAACTCACATCGAATTATATCCCCCAAGAATTAGCCAGGGTCTATAACGCAATCTGGGAGGGAGGCCCATACTTACCGACAGGCCACCAGGCATATATAAAATTGATTGAAAAAAAAGGTAAGGATCCACAGGAACCAGGATCATACCGCCCCATCTCCTTGTTAAATGTTGACTCGAAACTTCTTTCAAAAATAATAGCATCACGCCTTGCGAAAATATTGCCCTCTCTGATGCATCCTGCGCAAGCGGGCTTTACCCAAGGTAGGACAGCCACCTCTAATATACGTAAAGTCTTAGCGGTACTAGATTATGCCAAGTCACACCCCTCCCAAAATCTAGCCATTATTACCCTTGACGCAGAAAAGGCTTTTGACAATGTCAGTTTCCCCTGGTTATTCCAGACCCTGGATAAGTTTGGGTTCTCGGGCCCCTTCATACACTTTGTCAAAAGCCTTTATGCGGCCCCTCAGGCACAGGTAGTAGCAGCAGGGATCATTTCCAGCCCCTTTCCCCTTCACAAGGGAACCAGGCAAGGATGCCCCTTATCCCCACTACTATTTAATATCGCACTAGAGCCCCTCTCTAGACACCTTACCTATAATATCCCCCTTCACGGAATCCACATAGGAAACGAGGAGATCCGCGTTGCACTGTTCGCGGATGATATCTTAATTTTCACTTCGGACCCTCAAAAAGATCTCCCTGTAATAATGGACACCTTCAACCTGTACCGAAAATGCTCGGGTCTGAAAATCAATTTCACCAAGAGTGAAATTCTGCCCCTCCAACCCAACAATAAGGCTAAGTGGATTGCAACCTCCCCACTACCCATTGCCAAACACCACATCACTTATCTAGGTGTTAACATCGGCAGAGACTCTTCCTCGATCTATTCTCTCAACTATCCTCCACTAATTGCCAAAATTTTAAGCCAACTGGAATCATGGATGGACCTGCCCCTCACGCTCACAGGGAGATGCTGCTTATTCAAAATGATCAGCTTTGCCAAATTATTATACCCCATGCAAACGATCCCTATATTAATCAAACATTCAGACCTCGGGCTTGCGTTCAGGCAACGCAAAAAACCTAGAATAGCACTATCGAAGCTGCGTCTCCCGAGGGGCGAGGGGGGTTTGGGACTTCCTCATATTAGACTTTACAACTTATCGTGTGTTTTGCGAAGTGGTATAGACTGGATAACTGGAAAGTCTAAATATACTAATTATAACATAGAATCAGCAATTGTCCACCCCTACGAGCTGGGATCTGTTCTTCACTCCAACCCAAACAGCCTACCGCCTCACCTGAAACACAACCTCCTAGTGAGAGACACTCTTGTGGCCTGGAGAAACACAAGGCGAGCCCAGCACCTTCCTGTCCACATCTCGGAGTTCCTACACATAAGGGGGAACCCGATGTTCACCCCCTCCACTCACCACGAGGCTTTCCGCACATGGGATAGCTACAACCTCAAAAAACTGGCTGACCTATTTGACCCTATAACCGGACTACCCGTTCCAGCTCAGACAACGCTGCAATGGTACAAACTGCCACTCCACCACACTTTCTACATACACCAAATCACCACCTTTGTACGCAAAATCTGTCCTGACCCACGAGCCAGATTCCTACCCTCTGCCCTGGATACCATGATACGCAACAACAGTTTCACCGTATCCCTTATATACAAAAACCTTCTCCCCTTCTTCTCCAAAACACTGGAAACCTCGTCCATAAAAGCTTGGTCCAGGGAACTTGAACTAGATTTGCCCCAGGACGTAATCTTGAGAGGCCACAACAAAATCCTGAAACTGACCACTAATGAGACATGGAGAGAGATGCAATTCAAGATTCTCCATAGGGCATACATTCCCTACTACATCCCCCCGTCCTCCCCAGGATCACGAATCTGTCCTTGGTGTGACCAGCCTAACCCAACGCTTTCACACAGACTTTGGAAATGCCACGAAGTGTCAGTCTTCTGGTCCCAAGTTCAAGCTCTGGTCGTCAAGGTTACAAACCAACCTATCGAAGGCCACCCGGTTCTAATGCTCTTTGGTGACAACCCCACCACTCACCAGGGATCAACCCCACCCGATGCCCTCAAAGACGTATGGACACATATCTGCCTACTAGCGGCACGTAAAGCAATAATGTCTCATTGGACACAAATGCACCCCCCACCATCACAGAGGTCCAGAGATATCTAAACACCCTTCTTCACAGGGAGCTACTTGACTACTGGGCCAACAAACAAGGATCACAAAAGCGGCTCCATAACAGATGGAACAAGTATATTGTGTCTACTTTCTTCAAACAAGCTCAAGAAGGACTCACGCCTCCATGTCTCTATGATCAATACCTACAACCTAAGTACTCACCAACCAAAGATGGCCAAGCAACATCACTCTCTCTAACTCCACAAGTCCCCGACAACTGCAATCTAAGACATCGGCAGTCAAACCCAAATAACTTTAGAGATGATTCTTGCACTTAGAATCAAGACGATCATCTCCAACAATAGAACTTAAGATAACTTCCTACTTCATATAATCCATCAAGATCTTGACTACTGTTTAACTTTAATCTAACATGATCCTATACCATGTTGATCAGAGGAATTCTGCAATCCAGCAAGCCTAACAAGTACATGAAGTAAAAATTTCCCACTGAAGTCAAATCAGCCACCCCAACTACCCCTGGAAGCCGGCTTCTCCCCCGGTAGTCCATCCTCCCTCTTCCACAGGGGGAGGGGGGAGGGCTGCGGGAGGGAGTCTAGTCTCTCTTATCCATCCAGGAATACCCCAGTAAAGATCCGACGATTTCTTGGGAGACTTCAACCGTACACATTGAGCCTGGCTTGCAGGACAACCTCTGTTCCCCCTCCTTCCCCTCTTGCCCTCCCCTCCTCTTCCCCGTTCCCCCTCCTCAGTTCACCCTCATGTTCTACTTCTATTCTCTCAGCCCTACCGACCACTTACCTCCCTCCCTTCCCCATCCCTCCCCCCCCCTCTAAAATGTAATAGTACTTGACTGTGTATTTTCACTGCTCATGTCATTAATAAAAATCTTTTAAATAAAAAAAAAATAGAAGGGATCTCCATAGTGTAGTATTCAGTAAAAATAATTTTATTAAAAAAGTAGAAACTTACATCACTATAAAAACCAGCAGTGATCTGAAACATAAACTTCTGGTCTCGCCCGCGACCGGAAGTGACGTCACGCTGCCGAGAAGCAATTTTGCACATTTTTAAATTGGATTCATTATCTTCAGTTATTTATTTATTTGCTTATTTGCACATGTTTGGCTATGTCATCACATCTATTGAATATTGCATATGCACTTTAAGGAAAGTTTATTTTTGATACTTTGTCCATGTAGAGGGGGCATCATATCTTTATTACTATTGAATTGGTGGTATATTTATCTTTTGCATATTTTTTACACATTTTGAAGAGACTATTTTGCACAATTTTTATTAGATTTATCATCAACTGCTATATTTATTTGCATGTTTGCACATGTTTGGATATGTTATCTCATTTATTGATTATTGGATATGCACTTTATTGAAAGTTTGTTTTGTGATACCACACTTATGATATTTTATTCATACAGAGTGAGCACCACATCTTTATTGTATCATAATATTAAACTGTTGGTTTACAAGGTAAATTTTTTTGGTGTGGCAGCTACTCACAGTGGTTGTTTGCTCCATCCAGGTGTACACAATAGTTTCCTACACTATTTACTATATTCAGTGAGTGACCCGAATGATTTTGCTAAAGCCTGTGGATAATACAACCCTGTCCTTGGTACTGATCCAAATAATATTTCATAAGGATAGAGTTTTCCTTTTTGTTTCTGTGAAAAAACAAACAAAGCTATAGACAAACCTAGAAGCCAATTTAGTCCTGCCTCAGCTGTAATTTTGCTCAATTTTGCTTTTAGTAGCCCGTTGTATTTTTCTGTCTTACCACTAGCTGTGGGGTCGTATGGAGTGTGTAAGTGTTGCTCAATGTTGAAGGCTGCAAGTACCTCTTTCATTACCTGCCTAGTAAAGTGTCTTCCTCTATCTGACTCCAAGATCTCAAAAATCCCATATCTACACACCCCTTCCTGTATCAGCTTCTTCAATGTTGCTGTGGCTGTAGCCTTTTGTATAGGCCATGCCTCCAATCAACCCAAAAATCAGTCCACACAGGTAAGCACATACTCATAAAAAAACTATTTTAGGCAACTGCATATAGTCTATTTGTAATCTCTGGAAGGGATAAAGAGCCCTTGGAATGTGGCCCTGAGGGGTTTTCACCTTTTTTTCCTTGAATATATTGTACACATATTAAGCAAGCCTAACAATACTGCTTAGCCACTTCTTCAATGCCTGGTGCATACCACAACTTCAACATTCAATCACCAACCATCCCCCCCTTTGGCTACATAAGAAGGGAGATGTGGCATAGAACAAAGAGAAGAGCACATTGAAGGAGGGGCACATGGCCTCCCATCCTCATGGAGCCAAACACCTGTAAGCTCATTGAAATGACAATTGTTCTTTTTCCACTTATTAATTACATCTTGAGATGCCATGATTTGCAATTATTGTAGGGTTTGAACGTCTGTGTCTCTTCCTAAGAAATACACTCTCTGGTCATCACTCATCATCAGGGGAAGCAAAGCAGCTTCCTTAGCCGCCTCATCTGCCCTTTGGTTGCCCATGGCAACAGAGTCTGACACTTTGGTGTGAGCTTTCAAGTAGGACTTTCACCTGAGCAGAGTTTGTAATAGGCTTGCCCTGTGATGTTAGGAAATTTCTGATTTTCCAGAGTGCCGCATAACCATGAACAGCTCCGTAGGTATACAGTGATTCAGTGTATATATTCACTGATTACTAGAGTTGAGCGGACAACTGGATGTTCGGGTTCGGCGGGTTCAGCCGAACGTCGCGAAAAAGTTTGAGTTTGGCCCCGAACTTGACCCGAACTTGACCGCGAACCCCATTGAAGTCAATGGTGACCCGAACTTTTGGGCACTAAAATGGATCTAAAAAATTCCTGGAAAGGGCTAGAGGGCTGCAAAAAGAAGCAAAATGGGAGTAAGAGTAGGACAAGTGCCCTGCAAACAAATGTGGATAGGGAAATAACTTAAAATCATATTAAAAAAATGGAGGAGGAGGTGGATGTGGAGTAGGAGGTTGAGGAGGCCTCAAAAAAAGAATAAGTTCACTTAAGTATACCAATGGCTTTGTGAGGCTGGTCTAAATGTCTATTCTGCACAAGGTACAGACAAGTATTGTGGCATCCATGCCTGGTTCATTTTAATAAATGTTAGCTTGTCCACGTTGGCTGTGGACAGGCGGCTGCGCATGTCTGCGATAACACCCCCTGCCGTGCTAAACACACGTTCAGACAATACACTGGCTGCAGGGCAGGCCAGCACCTCCAAGGCATAAAGGGCAAGCTCAGGCCATGTGCCCAATTTGGACACCCAGAAGTTAAATGGGACACTCCCATCAGTCAGTACGTGTAGGCGTATACACACATACTGTTCCACCATGTTGCTGAAATGCTGCCTCCTGCTAAGATGTTGCCTATCAGCTGGTGGTGCTGTTTGTTGTGGCGTGCTGCTGACAAAGCTTTTCCACATTTTGGCCATGTTAACCCTTCCTTCTGAGGTGCTGGTGGTGCCACAGCTGCGTTGGCGACCTCTTCCTCCTCCTCTGCCTTCACCTTGTGCTTCCACTGAGCCCCCGGTGTAACTTGGGAATGCCCTCAGCAGAGCATCTACCAGCATTCGATTGTAGTTGCGCATCTTCCGATCACTCTCCAGTGAGGGAATTATGGACGGCATGTTGTCCTTGTAACGGGGATCCAGCAGGGTGGCCACCCAGTAATCAGCACAAGTTACAATGTGGGCAACTTGGCTGTGATTGCGCAGGCACTGCAGCATGTAGTCGCTCATGTGTGCCAGGCTGCCCAGAGGCAAAGACAAGATGTCCTCTGTGGGAGGTGTATCATCTGTGTCCTCCGTATCACCTCAGTCATGCTCCAGTAATGCCCACAAGCTGCGTTGGGTGCCACCCTGCTGTGAACATGGTTCCTCCTCCTCCTCATCATCCTCATCCTCCTCATCCTCCAGAACTGTGCCCTGGCTTGAAAAATTTTTACCTGGCCTATGCTGGTGCAGGAACCCACCCTCCGAGCCACTTGCGAATGGCTGGCCTGATAACCATGGAAATTACCCCTCTTCCTCCTCCTCTTCCTCCTGTGCCACATCCTCTTCCATCATCGCCCAAAGTGTTTTTTCAAGGAGACATAGAAGTGGGATAGTAACGCTGAGAACAGCGTCGTTGGCACTGGCCATGTTGGTGGAGTACTTGAAACGCCGCAATATGGTACACAGGTCTCGCATGGAGGCCCACTCATTGGTGGTGAAGTGGTGCTGTTCCGCGACTGACCCATGCGTGCTGCAGCTGAAACTCCACTATTGCCTGCTGCTGCTCGCACAGTCTTTCCAGCATGTGCAAGGTGGAGTTCCACCTTGTGGGCACATCGCATAGGAGGCGGTGAGTGGGAAGGCCAAAGTTCTGCTGCAGCGCAGACAGGCGAGCAGCAGCAGGGTGAGAACACCGAAAGCGCGCACAGACGGCCCGCACTTTCTGCAGCAGCTCTGACATATTCGGGTAGTTTTTTAGAAATTTCTGCACCACCAAATTCAGCACATGCGCCAGGCAAGGGATATGCGTCAAACTGGCTAGGCCCAGAGCTGCTACGAGATTTCGACCATTATCGCACACCAGGTGATAAAAATAGGAGAAAGACTGCGCTAAGCCTTGTTCTCCAAATCACCTAAAACAGCTGCAACTGAAAGATGTGAATTCTACACCCAAAAGTTATGATAAACAAGAAAAGCTGCGCTTGTGTATGTGACAAAAATTCAAACAGACCAATAACAAGTGTTACATTCCTGAAGAATTCAAATAATCAAATATTGTGATGAACCAACATAAAAAAGTGATACGAGAAACAGTCCTTCATTGGTATTCTCTAATGTATCAATGACTAATAGATGAAATAGATGAAATAATAAGTCCACAAGAAATTTAATTCATGCAAATAGTGATGAGAGAGTGTTCTTCACTTGATCCTCCTTAAGTGAATCAGCATCCACCACACCACCATATAGAGAAAAAATCCTCCACCAGAACAGTTGTATCCTTACCGGATCTCCTGGACCCCTTATTATAGGGGGTCAGGAGTCGCCTATGTGGATATAGACCTCCACGGGGCCACACCGGTCTGCTTCCTGGATATCACCCTCCACGGTATGCCTCGGTCACTCAAAAAAGTGAAACGAACGCAGATAGTGTGATAACATTTAAAAAGCAAATATTTATTAGAAGTAATAAACTCACATGTGTCCAAAAAGAATCAAGCTGTATTGTAGAATGGTATTCACAGTCACAGTCAGAGGTGGTAACGAGACAGCACTACTGCCCGATCGATTTCATCACCAAAAGGACGTCTTCCGGGGTATGGAGGCTGTCTCGTCTCACCGCTTTACATATACCCCAACATCTCAGAGGAGGCCAATCACAGCGTGCTTTCGGGGGATATATCCCTCCCACATCTGCCATGACGTCCGAACGTGTCCTATGACCTCATGAATGTGCGCCGTGCGCAACGTGGTCCGGAAATGGCTATGTTTGCGTTCCAAGGAAAACCACAGGCGGGCGAAAGGTATTGATGATACCTTATTGATCCAGACAAAAGCTAAATGTTAATCCAGACCAGGCGCAAATTATGGAGTGAATTAATAACAGCACCAAAAAAGGGAATAATAGGTTGTAAAAGGAAAGGTGTAAAAAATTATATATATATATATGAATATAAAAATTGGAACCAACAAAAAATTAAGGGAGGGATTCTATAGTGTAACTTTTTTTGGTTACTGTAGAGGAAAAATCAAGTGTTTTCCTTTAGAGGAAAAATCAAGTGTTTCAAATGCGGCCAATGCCAGGTCTGTCAGGTGAATAAACTTCAGAAAAGGAAAACACTTGATTTTTCCTCTACAGTAACCAAAAAAAGTTACACTATAGAATCCCTCATCACTTGCCGAACCACCCACGTTGTATATTTACTTCAGTGCCCGTGTGGCCTTCAATATGTGGGCAGAACCACGAGGTCTTTAAGTGTTAGACTTGGTGAACACTTGGCCAACATACGGAAAGGATACCCGAATCATAGTGTTTCCAGACATTATGACCGGGTCCACGCACGGAATCCCAATGGGACCCTGTTCATGGGGATCAACAGTTTTATTTCGAATTGGAGAGGTAGCCTTAAAGTGAGGGAACTATCCAGAATGGAAACTAAGTGGATTTTTCTCCTGAAAAGCCACTCCCCCTCAGGCCTGAATATAGATCTCGATGTGAACTGTTTTATTGACAACTCTTGATTCCACATATGCAGGGATGTTATATTAGCCCTCTCCCCCTTCCCCTAAGATTGTGTATAACATCTCGCAACTCATGGGACCCTTAATATTCCGGCTAGTGGGCTTTCGAAAAAAAAAAAAAAATAAATAAATAAATAAAATAAAAAATAGGACTATTTCTGCGTTTGCTCATATGGGTCTTTCCTGTAATGGACCCTTATATTACTTACCTACCTATTTGCATTTGATCACTTGGTAATTATATGCAAGATTGTCTCTTGGGTTTGAGGTATATTGGTCTATTTCTAAGCTGGAGTTCGGGGAACCCCCCTCCCCCGTTTGATAAATTCCTCCCCTTGTTTTGTTACAACTATATGATCCCTGTTTTTATCATACCTTTGATATGCCATAGAGAACCTCTCTCCCGGGTTCTGAAATTTAGTTTATATATATCCTTTATATTGTGCACTACAGAGCCATAATAGGATACGTTATTTGTTTCCAACTTTTTAAATTTAATTATTTTTTAATTTAATTTTTTGTTCGTTCCAATTTTTATATTCATATATATATATATAATTTTTTACACCTTTCCTTTTACAACCTATTATTCCCTTTTTTTGGTGCTGTTATTAATTCACTCCATAATTTGCGCCTGGTCTGGATTAACATTTAGCTTTTGTCCAGATCAATAAGGTATCATCAGGGGGGGCGTGGCTGGACGGCGGCAGGGGAAGACGTGTCTCTGCATAGCTCCAGAGCCCTGTTGCACTAAACTAAGGACAAAGAGCCGCAAAAACTCAGAGATACCGCCTGCACCTACAAGGACGGACACCCCTTGCTGCGGACTACTATTTGAGCCCCTCCGCGAGAAAATCCACCGCGCACAACCGAGTAAAGCGGTAATAAGCTGCACGAAGCGCGGGACAAGGAGGTCGGCGCCATCTTGGAGGCCCTACCCTGGCAGCGGGCACACCAGAGACCACGGAGATCTGGTAAGAGAACATCTCACCGGGGAGCCCACCCGACACCTGAAGCCCCCGTGCTGCCCCTCAACCCAATTCACCACCAAAGGGCAACCTCAAACAACACAGGGCACCCCAGCAATTGCATAAGCCCGAGCGGACACCACACCGGCCGTTACCGATTTTACCCTACAATACATCAAGGGGGACAGGCCTTGTGGGGAACACCGGGACCCAATATTGCTTCGCGGGATCTTCCAGTCCACAGGGGTCCGCGATCCGCTGGGGCGGCCTTCACTAGGAAAGACCGGGAATCCAGTGCGGCCTACCTAAGCCCCCGGCGGCGGCCATATTGCTACTCCCAGACCGGCCTAGCATAGTCAAAGATGCAGTAATAGTACACAGCGGATCTTATCCACTGAAGATCAAACACAAAGCAGAAGTTTGACCAAACAGCCTGATGATTCAATAGACTAATACACAAGACAGCACTGAACAAATCACCGCCCGAGGGGGTTACCACTGAAGCAAGATTAACAGCTGAGCACACTACATAAATGACGCGTAAAAGGAAAGATACCACTCAACCCAAAAGGTTAAAAGACTTTTTTAACCCAAACACAAGGAGTCCTCACCAAGAAGTCATGGGGGGCAAATCTCCATCCTCCTCACCTGGCTCTGTGTCCACGGCCCCTAGTCCTGCTTCCCAAGGAAGCTCTGAACGCCGCTCTCCGGGTGCATCAACGCCGACCACCCGCAGTCCGGCAAAATCCAGACCTAGATTATCAGGGGAACTATCCCATAACAAGACAAGTCCATACCAGGACTCATTAGAAGACACCAGAGAACTAAGCGACACCATCAATACCTTTCCCACCTCCAACCAACCCATCTCAGATACCACATTGAAAGACATGCTAGTCTCCCTACGCAGCTCACTACATACTGATATGATGGACTGTATGAGGAATTTCAAAGGGGAAATTCAAGAGCTAGGGGGCAGAGTAGATCACATTGAAAAAAAGATGGGAGAATATGCAACATCTTACAACTCTTTAGTGGACTCCCATAATGACCAAACTGATGAAGTGGCATGGCTGAGGTCAAAGGTCGCTGACCTTGAAGACAGGTCTCGAAGAAACAACATTAAAATCAGGGGGCTCCCAGAGTCTGTCCAACCAAGCCAACTTCTACAGTACGCCAAAGACCTAATGCATGAGTACATGCCCGAGGTGCCCAAATCTGAACTGGTCATAGATAGGATTCACCGACTACCAAAACCCTCCTT
>BLSH010440363.1:408464-419993 GCA_018402905.1 Glandirana rugosa
CCTCCGGTTAGTGTCGCAAGCAAGCCCCCTATATAGGTAGGGTGTAGAGGGTACTCCACGCTCGCACACTCGTGCAGGCTTGCACAGGATACTGGAGTACTTACACGCTGCTAAGAGTGAGAACTACGCAATGTCTATACAAAATTGGTAGATGACCTATTTCTGAAGTGTGTATCTTACCGTATTCAGGTATTTCCACAATGTTATATTCAATCTTTAAACTTTATACTCTGTACTGTTGTATTTTTTTTACTCGAAATACTTAATAAAAACCAATGTTTAAAAAAAAATAAGGTATCATCAATACCTTTCGCCCGTCTGTGGTTTTCCTTGGAACGCAAACATAGCCATTTCCGGACCACGTTGCGCGCGGCGCACATTCATGAGGTCATAGGACACGTTCGGACGTGCTCACACGCTCGCACCTCATGGGAGATGTGGGATGGATATATCCCCCGAACGAACGCTGTGATTGGCCTCCTCTGAGATGTTGGTGTAAATGTAAAGCGGTGAGACGAGACAGCCTCCATGCCCCAGAAGACGTCCTTTTGGTGACGAAATTGATCGGGCGGGAGTGCTGTCTCGTTACCACCGCTGACTGTGACTGTGAATACCATTCTACAATACAGCTTGATTCTTTTTGGACACATGTGAGTTTATTACTTTTAATAAATATTTGCCTTTTAAACGTTATCACACTATCTGCGTTCGTTTCACTTTTTTGAGTGACCGAGGCATACCGTGGAGGGTGATATCCAGGAAGCAGACCGGTGTGGCCCCCGTGGAGGTCTATATCCACATAGGCGACTCCTGACCCCCTATAATAAGGGGTCCAGGAGATCCGGTAAGGATACAACTGTTCTGGTGGAGGATTTTTTCACTATATGGTGGTGTGGTGGATGCTGATTCACTTAAGGAGGATCAAGTGAAGAACACTCTCTCATCACTATTTGCATGAATTAAATTTCTTGTGGACTTATTATTTCATCTATTTCATCTATTAGTCATTGATACATTAGAGAATACCAATGAAGGACTGTTTCTCGTATCACTTTTTTATGTTGGTTCATCACAATATTTGATTATTTGAATTCTTCAGGAATGTAACACTTGTTATTGGTCTGTTTGAATTTTTGTCACATACACAAGCACAGCTTTTCTTGTTTATCATAACTTTTGGGTGTAGAATTCACATCTTTCAGTTGCAGCTGTGTTAGGTGATTTGGAGAACAAGGGTTAGCGCAGTCTTTCTCCTATTTTTATTACCTATTGAATTCAATCTGACTGCAGCTTCCTCTGTGTTTTATATTTGTATTTTCATTTTTATTCGTTTTAACACATATTTTTATATACACCCTTCAAATTTTCTGCACAATGGATGTTTTTGAATACCGAGCTACTCGTAAGCTCAACACTGAGGGAACTTTCACCATTTCAGATGGAGAGAATAATGACATAGGTGGTCTCTTCACTAGGCTCAAAAATCTTATGTTTTCTGAATTACATGCACAGTGGGATATCGCTTTTTTTGAACAATATTTGGCAGATAGCATGGTCCCCAGAAGTCTCCGGTGGGAAGTGAGTCCCCAAAAAGGAGACATGAACCTGGAATAATGGTTCAAATACTTCAATTAGGCCAGACTAGGATTTTTGAAATTTTTAAAAAACAGGAAACTAGAGAAATTACCTATTTTAGATGCACAAATTAAAGAAATAATGGAAAAACTTTCACCATTCAAAGAGAGCGAGGAATATAAAGAAAGATCCCTTGCCCTTAAAAAAGCATTGGAGAATGAGGAAAGAGAACAAAAACTCAAAAAGAAGAAGACATATAACAGAGACATGGGAGATTATATAACTGGTAGGTTTTTGAATGGCAAAATAAGATACTAGAGCAAAAGAAAGCCAATGAGATTGGACCGTTGGGCCAGGGCCCAGTAGTAGAAACACAAGGACTCACGCATAGGGATTCTGGGTTGGAGGGAGACCCACAGTCCCTAATGGAGGAGGGAGCAACTGGTTGGGTCTACCCCCCATTAACAAGGGGAAGGCTGACATTGAGGGCCTCTGATAGAAACCAGGTACCTCATCTGGGGAGAAGAAGGGATGACTCCTCAGGTTGGTATGAGGGAAACGATAGGGGTTACAACGTTCCCACGAGTAACCGCTTTAGTAATCTGAAAGTGGACTACTATGCTTCCCCTAATATGAGAGAAGGTGGACACAGATTCCCCCAAAATAATACTGGGGATCTCAGATTCAGGAATAACAATCCATGCCCCCCTGGCCATAGGGGAGATGGGAGTAATTATGTTCCCCCCAGAAGAGATCCACACAGGGGAGGGGAGTTCTGAAATTACCCACAGGGAGGACCTATATTTAGGAGGGAAGATGGGTACCCTAATAATCCCAATGAAGGTCGGTCCCTTTCACAACATGTAAGGGAAATAAATCATGCTCCCCGTAGACAAATTGGTGGACCCAGATATTCTAACTATGGGGGTTTTCCCAGACAGGAACAAGGATACAGGGAAATAGGAGAAAGAGCAGGGGGACTAGAGGAGGAAGAAGGGCACAAAAGCAAAAGAAAGAGAGAACGGTAGGTAAAGGGATATACAATTTAAGCTCCCAGATACTTACGGATAACAAAAAGAATTTACTGGACAAGGGTCTGAAATTTGCTTCTCCCAAGGGTTTGAACAAATTCCAGACCTTTATGGACGTACATAAGTATATAAGAAAAATAAACATTAAGAGACATTTTATGATGAATTCCATTGTTAATCAAAGCAATAGACCCTCAGAAATACAAAGGTCTAATTTGTCCAATGCCTCTCTTTTCAATCCTCCGGGAGGTATAACCCCCTCCTTCCGAGTCTTTAAGGAAGTTGTATTAAGGGATCTAGAGAAATTGCCCACTAAGTGCAATAAAATGCCCAGCCATTTAGAAAAAGGCCTACAGGAACTATGCGAGAGGAAGGACCTTATCATTAGACCTGCGGACAAGGGAGGGGGATTTGTGCTGTTAGATAAGGTGCCATACCTGAATGAAATGACTAATATCCTAAGTGATACAGATACATAAATACCACTTAGGAGGAATCCGGTTAACCAATACAAAAAAGAATTGGAGAGGATTGTTAATAGGGCACAAAAACAGGGTATTGTGAGTAAGAAAGAGGCAGCCTTTTTGGTTCCTGCTGCCCCCAGAACCCCGGTAATTTACTACCTGCCAAAAATTCATAAAAATCTGACTTGCCCCCGGGACGCCCAATAGTGAGTGGGATCGACTCGGTGACGTCCCGGGTGGGCAAATATATAGATTATTTCTTACAGCCCCTGGTTGGTAAAATGCACTCCTATATTAAAGACAGCATGGCAGTCATAAATTTGGTGGAAAACAGCCCTGTGGAAGATGGATGGGGGCTTGCTACAGGGGACGTTACGTCCTTATACACCATCATTCCCCATGATTTGGGTTACCAAGAAGTACGGCATTTTTTGGACCAAGAAGAGAATTTGGTATCTACCCAGAAGGATTTCATATTGGAACTTTTGAAATTTGCCGCCTCCCGGAACTATTTTTGGTTCGGGGGCAGTTATTATTTACAGAATAGAGGGGTGGCTATGGGGGCTAAATATGCCCCCAGTTTAGCCAATCTTTTTATGGCTAAATGGGAGGAGGACGTCATCGATTCCCAGAAGAGACCAGAGTTGGTCTTTTGGGTACGGTATATCGATGACGTCCTCCTCCTGTGGAAGGGTGACCAAACCTCACTCCTAGAATATGTAGATTCCCTCAATGATAACGATAGGGGATCAAGCTGAATTTTGAATATAGCCAGACCAATGTCAACTTTTTGGACTTGTCCATTAAATTAGAACAAGGAAAAATGACAACAATGACTTATTTTAAGCCGACAGATCGGAACTCCTTCATTTCCAGGGATAGCTGTCACTATAAACCCTGGTTAGAGGGAGTTCCCAAGAGCCAGCTACTCCGTATTAGGAGAAATTGCACTAGCCAGAGGGATTATGATGTGCAGGCAGAAACCCTTATCGGACGTTTTCTAGAAAAGGCATATGAAGAGATTCAGCTACGCAATATGGCCCTATCTATTAGGAACACAGACAGGAGTCAATTACTTGTACAAAAAGACCATTGAATCAGAGATCCGATCAAGGCCGACAATTTGCGTTTATTACTAGTTTTTCCACACAACACAAGGCTGTCCGAGATATCTTTCGTAGACATTGGCACATCTTACAGAATGATCCAGTGTTACGCACAGCCCTGCCCCCTCATCCAGTTATAACATATAGAGGGGTGCCATCATTAAGGAATAAAATTGTACATAATGTTATTGATCCCCCCCCTATGAATATACCCATTTTCCACAATCTAAAGGGCTTTTTCAAATGCGGCCAATGCCAGGTCTGTCAGGTGAATAAACTTCAGAAAAGGAAAACACTTGATTTTTCCTCTACAGTAACCAAAAAAAGTTACACTATAGAATCCCTCATCACTTGCCGAACCACCCACGTTGTATATTTACTTCAGTGCCCATGTGGCCTTCAATATGTGGGCAGAACCACGAGGTCTTTAAGTGTTAGACTTGGTGAACACTTGGCCAACATACGGAAAGGATACCCGAATCATAGTGTCTCCAGACATTATGACCGGGTCCACGCACGGAATCCCAATGGGACCCTGTTCATGGGGATCGACAGTTTTATTTCGAATTGGAGAGGTAGCCTTAAAGTGAGGGAACTATCCAGAATGGAAACTAAGTGGATTTTTCTCCTGAAAGGCCACTCCCCCTCAGGCTTGAATATAGATCTCGATGTGAACTGTTTTATTGACAACTCTTGATTCCACATATGCAGGGATGTTATATCAGCCCTCTCCCCGTTCCCCTAAGATTGTGTATAACATCTCGCAACTCATGGAACCCTTAATATTCCGGCTAGTGGGCTTTCGAAAAAAAAAAAAAATAGGACTATTTCTGCGTTTGCTCATATGGGTCTTTCCTGTAATGGACCCTTATATTACTTACCTACCTATTTGCATTTGATCACTTGGTAATTATATGCAAGATTGTCTCTTGGGTTTGAGGTATATTGGGCTATTTCTAAGCTGGAGTTCGGGGAACCCCCCTCCCATGTTTGATAAAGTCCTCCCTTTGTTTTGTTACAACTATATGATCCCTGTTTTTATCATATCTTTGATATGCCATAGAGAACCTCTCTCCCGGGTTCTGAAATTTAGTTTATATATATCCTTTATATTGTGCACAACAGAGTCATAATAGGATACGTTATTTGTTCCCAAATTTTTAAATTTAATTATTTTTTAATTTAATTTTTAAATTTTTTGTTCTTTCCAATTTTTATATTCATATATATATATAATTTTTTACACCTTTCCTTTTACAACCTATTATTCCCTTTTTTGGTGCTGTTATTAATTCACTCCATAATTTGCGCCTGGTCTGGATTAACATTTAGCTTTTGTCCGGATCAATAAGGTATCATCAATACCTTTCGTCCGCCTGTGGTTTTCCTTGGAACGCAAACATAGCCATTTCCGGACCATGTTGCGCGTGGCGCACATTCATGGGGTCATAGGACACGTTCGGACGTGCTCACACGCTCGCACGTCATGGCAGATGTGGGAGGGATATATCCCCCGAACGCTGTGATTGGCCTCCTCTGAGATGTTGGTGTATATGTAAAGCGGTGAGACGAGACAGCCTCCATACCCCGGAAGACGTCCTTTTGGTGACGAAATAGATCGGGCGGGAGTGCTGTGTCGTTACCACCGCTGACTGTGACTGTGAATACCATTCTACAATACAGCTTGATTCTTTTTGGACACATGTGAGTTTATTACTTTTAATAAATATTTGCCTTTTAAACGTTATCACACTATCTGCGTTCGTTTCACTTTTTTGAGTGACCGAGGCATACCGTGGAGGGTGATATCCAGGAAGCAGACTGGTGTGTCCCCGTGGAGGTCTATATCCACATAGACGACTCCTGACCCCCTATAATAAGAGGTCTAGGAGATCCGGTAAGGATACAACTGTTCTGGTGGAGGATTTTTTCACTATATGGTGGTGTGGTGGATGCTGATTCACTTAAGGAGGATCAAATGAAGAACACTCTCTCATCACTATTTGCATGAATTAAATTTCTTGTGGACTTATTATTTCATCTATTTAATTTATTAGTCATTGATACATTAGAGAATACCAATGAAGGACTGTTTCTCGTATCACTTTTTTATGTTGGTTCATCACAATATTTGATTATTTGAATTCTTCAGGAATGTAACACTTGTTATTGGTCTGTTTGAATTTTTGTCACATACACAAGAGCAGCTTTTCTTGTTTATCATTATCGCACACCACCAGGCCGGGCTTGAGGCTCAGTGGCAACAACCACTCATCGGTCTGTTGTTCAATGCCCATCCACAGCTCCTGCGCAGTGTGGGGTTTATCCCCCAAACATATCAGTTTTCAAACAGCCTGCTGTCATTTCCCCCTGGATGTGCTGAAGTTGGTGGTGAAGGTGTTACGCTGACCGGATGAGGTGGTGGTAGAGGAGGAGGAAGCGGAGTAGCAGGAGGAGGCAGCAGGAGGCAAAGAGAAATGCCCTGCAATCCTCGGTGGTGGAAGGACATGCTCCAAACTGTTATCCGCCTCAGGCCCACCCGCCACTACATTTGCCCATTGTGCAGTTAGCGAGATATAGCGTCCCTGCCCATGCTTACTGGTTCACGTATCAGTGGTTATGTGGACCTTGCCACAGATGGCGTTGCGCAGTGCACACTTGATCTTGTCCCCCACTTGTTTGTGCAGTGAAGGGGTGGCTCGCCTGGAAAAGTAGTGGCGGCTGGGAACCACATACTGTGGGACAGCCACCGCCATCAGGTTTTTAAAACTGTCCGTGTCCACCAGACGAAATGACAGCATTTCAAAGGCCAGGAATTTTGAAATGCTGGTATTCAGGGTCAGGGATCATGAGTGGGTAGGAGGGTACTTCCTCTTTCTCTCCAGTATTTGGGAGATGGACAGCTGTAAGCTTCCAGGGGACCATGGTGTGGAAATGCTTGGCGACGGTGGTGGTCATGGTGGCGTTGCTGTCACATCATCTGTTCGCTGGGTGGCAGGTGACACTGGCACTGTAGAGGTGGAGGAAGAGGCCGAGGCAGCAGCAGAAGTGGAAGCAGGAGGAGCCCGAGACCTTTCTTGGATTTTGAGGCGCTTATTCCACTGCAGCTCATTCTTTGCATGTAGATGCCTTGTCATGCAGGTTGTGCTCAGGTTTAGAACATTTATGCCTTGCTTCAGGCTCTGATTGCACAGCGTGCAAACCACTCGTGTTTTGTCATCAGCGCATTGTCTGAAGAACTGCCACGCCAGGGAACTCCTTTGATCTGCCTTTGGTATGCTAGGTCCCTGGGTGCGGTGGGTAGTAGCAGGCATACTGTCTAGGGTACGGTTGCTCCGCTTTTACAACCTGCTTCCTCTATCGATGTGCTGGTGCCTCTGTGCGACCACCACCTCTTCCTCCAAACTGCACACGTCACTTGCATGACCTTCATTCCATGTGGGGTCTAGGACCTCATCATCCTCCACAGCATCTTCCACCCACTCTTCACCACTACCCTCCTTGTCAGTCTGCACACTGTAGAAAGCCGCAGCAGTTTCGTGTTTTGTCATCATCAGAGATGTGCTGCGGTGGTGTTTCCATGTCCTCATCATGAAACAGAAGTGGTTGGGCATCGGTGCACTCAATGTCTTCCACTTCTGGGGCAGGGCTATGTGGATGGCCCACAGAAAGCACACCAGCAGAGTCATCAAAAAGCATAAGAGACTGCTGCATGACTTGGGGCTCAGACTGCTTGGCTGATTTACAAGGGGCTGAGGTGAAAGACAGATGGGCATGGGGTTCAGGTGCCAACTCTGGGCTTTCAGCAAGGGACTGGAGGCTTTGTCAGCCACCCAATCTACTATCGCCTGTACTTGTTCTGGCCTCACCATTCGTTGAGCGGCATTCGGGCCTACCATATAACGTTGAAGGTTCTGTCGTCTACTCGCACCTGAGGAAGGTGTTTCACTTGTGCGTGTAGCTGGCACAGATCGACAACATCCTCTCCTTGCAACAGTAGCTTCAACAACAACAAAAACACCAGCAGCACCAGGACCACTACCACGTCCCTTTTTTGACGCTCTCCTCATTCTGGACGCAAATGTACTATTTAGCACAAATTTATATTATTTTTTAAACCAGCAATGTGCAAGTTTGTGCAAGAAATGCACAGCAAGGTGCAAATGTACTATGTAGCACTATTTATTAATAATAATAAAAAAAGAATAATAAATTATTATTCTTTTTTTTTTTTTAAACCAGCAATATAGACGCACTCTTTATTTTTTTTTGTTTCAATATTTTTATTGTTGGTATTTTGAATAGGGAAAATATAACAAGAAAAATATCAAAAAACATGTCAGCTTGTCAACAAGTTACATCTCAATAATTTTAAATACAGATAGCATATACACTCCACCAAGAGAGAACTGTAATTGGTAAAGTTACTACATCAATAGTTTAAGATAAACTCAGGACCCTGACCCCGTCACCCCAATGGGAACATGCTGTGCTCTAGGGCAGGGACCTTGGTGTTCTGATAACTTATTTTGTCAGTGGGTATACTCTCTAGGCAAGAGAAACTTGGTAGAGTTTGGAGAGATAGGTTTATTGTAGTTTAGGAGAGCTAACGTGGAGGAGAGAGAGGAGAAAGGGGAAGGAGGGGGGTAAGGTTCTCAGACTGAGGATATATTACTTAGTAATATGTGACTTGTACCACACAACCCATGGGTTCCATAGGCGGGTTAGTTTTAGGTATTGCTGTCTGTCTGCCGCCAGTGCGATTTCGTAGTGGAAATGGGATTGTGTCTGGTTGATTACCTCTTTTGATGAAGGTGGGTTGGAGTTTTTCCACAATTTGGTTATGTTTTGTCTGGCCGCTAGGAGGATGTGTGTAAGAGATTTGTGGAAAATATGTGGGACTTCCTCAATATTGAGGTTTAGCAGGCCTAATGCTGGTGGGTTGCTCGGGGAGATTCCTGTTATCTCTTGGATCAGACAGAATATCTCTGACCAATACTTTTGGATCAGAGGACATTCCCACAGAACATGTAATAGGGTTCCCTCCTTGCCACACGCTCTCCAGCAAAGGGGGGAGGAGCGTGTAGCAAACAGGGCTATCTTATGGGGTGTTAGGTAGCATCTTTGTATGATATTTTGAGTTAATTCCCAGAGGGAGGCGCACGAGGTGTTCTTGTAAACTGAGCGAAGAGCAGACTCCCACTGGGAAGGAGAGAAGCAGGATCTTAGGTCCTCCTCCCATCTCCGCATTGCAGGTTTTTGGGTGAAAGTTTTCTTTTCGTTTATCAGGTTGTAGAATAGGGTAATGCCCTTTGGGCAGTCGTTGTGTGTATTTAGGTATTTCATAGCGGGGATGGGAAGAGGTACCCGAAGGTATGGGTTGCTATAGATGCAGTGCTGAAGTTGTAAATATTGGTAGACGTATCTATTGGGCAATTCTAATTCCTCCTGTAGTTGTTTAAATGGTTTTATCCCATCTTTTGTTAGTAAGTCGTTGAGTAGTTTGGTGGTGTCGTTTGCCCATGGGATTGTGGAAAAGTTAGGTATGAGTCTACTGACTGTGGTTAAAGGAATCTGTGGGTTGGCAGTGGGAGTGTCTGACCATTTAAGTTGGGTAAATTTTTTCCAGACAATACTCGTAGCCTTAATCGTGGGTGAGGGAGAGATATCATATTGGGGTTTTGAGTTTAAGCTGAATAACCAAGCTTTTAGGTTAAGCCCTGGAACTTGCTGGTGTTCCAGTTGGCACCATGGGGAGGAGTCATCTGGATTGAACCATTCTCTAAGCTGAGTCAGGATGCACGCTCGATAATAATCAGTCAGGTTAGGGAGATTTGATCCTCCTACGTCTCTGTGTTTATAGAGCCAGTTTCTGTTGACTCTAGGTTTTTTATTTTGCCATATGCATCTGCTCAGCAGTGTTTGGAGGGAGTTCAGGTAGTGTTGGGGAATGGGGATAGGGAGACATCTGAATAGGTACAACATTTGGGGAAGTACTAGCATTTTGAATGAGGCTAGTCTGCCTGTCCAGGAGAGTTCTTGTTTGGAAATGTGGTCTAGTAGTTTAGAGTATTGTTGTTTGAAGGGGAGGAAATTGTCTTTAAAGAGTGAATTGAGATTACTTGTGAGGGAGATACCCAAGTATCTAATAGAATGATCTGCCCAAAGGTATGGGAGTTTAGACTCCAGGATGGCTTTGGTGATACTGTCCAGGCCTATGCTCAGAATTTGTGAGTTAGCTAAATTTATTTTGTAGTATGAGACTGCACTAAATTGGGATAATAGATCATGGATGGCGGGGAGTGAGGAGAGAGGGTTAGATAACATGAGAATCACGTCATCTGCAAAAAGGCTAATCTTATGGGTCCTCTTCCCTACCTCCAGACCCGCTATTTGTCTTGTATCTCTGACGGAGGCGGCTAGTGGCTCTATTGCCAGATTGAATATAATTGGTGATAGAGGGCAGCCTTGGCGCGTTCCGTTGGAGATAAGGAATGATGATGATATTGCATCTGGTGGGAGCACATTAGCAGAGGGGGATGAATAGAGTGCCATAATAGCCCGCAGTATATTCCCCTTTAATCCAAACCTGGCAAGGGTTTCATGGAGGTATCCCCAATGTACTCTATCGAACGCCTTCTCTGCGTCCAAAGAAAGGAGCAGAGAAGGCGTTCCTGTGGATTTAGCTAGGTGGCTGATATTGATCAATCTTCTTGTGGCATCCGTCGTTTGGCGGCCTTTCACAAAACCTGCTTGATCTCGATGGATCAATAGGGGGATAAATTCCATTAGTCTGGTAGCTAAGATTTTGGCATAAACTTTCACGTCCACGTTTAGAAGAGAAATGGGGCGGAAATTTTGAGGGGTTGTAGGTTCCTTGCCAGGTTTGGGGATAGTAACAATTAGGGCTTGCAACATCTCTTTTGGAAAACTGGAGGAGGAGGCAGCGTCATTGAAGAGGTCACATAGGTGTGGGGCTAGGATTTCTTTAAACTGTTTGAGGTATTCACTTGGGAGGCCATCTGGACCAGGGGACTTATTGTTGGGTAGTGAGTCTATGTGGTGAAGTATTTCTTGTACGTTAAATGGAGAGCAGAGTTTTTGTATTTGGATTGGGTTCAATTTAGGAAGGTTGACCCGTGACAGAAAGTTGTGAATATCTAACGGGGATGGTTGGGGGGTGTTCGGGTCTGCCTTTAGGTTGTAAAGGGATTCGTAATAAGTACTAAAGGCATTGGCTATCTCCTGGGGATGTACTTCTTTGGACTTAGTGAAAGGGTGGTATAGGAAGGGTATTTTGGTTTTCATGCGAGCTGCTTTAAGGCGGTTCGCCAGGCGTTTACCAGCCTTGTT
>BLSH010440363.1:432777-450656 GCA_018402905.1 Glandirana rugosa
CTTCTAATTCTCAATACCCACACAAAATATTAACTGTTTTTGGACCGGTGTGACGATCGATGACGGCGTGTGGGTCCTCTAGACCGTTCCTACGGACCCCTTTTTCCTTAACTACCTCTCTCCGGGGGTATACCAGTCACTATAGACTTTGACTACCACTACTACGAAAACATTTTTACTGAAACCGTCTTTACGGGATAATAATCACAACTCGCTTGGGCCTGACATTGCAAGACCAGGCATGGCTTGAAAGCCCACAGGCCCCGTGCCTGGGCCTGGGCCTGTAAAGTTTTTAGCAAGCTTCTCAACACGTGGAGTAAAATAGCAGAACCCCGGACCGAACCTGAACGATTTTTGAAATGTCCGGGTCCGGGTCCGTGCCCCGGACACCCGAAAGTTCGGTACGGACCAGAACGTTACAGTCCGGGTTCGCTCAACACTAATAATAGGGCATTTCTGCCAAAGTCATTTTTACAAAAGCATCATCACCATCAGTTTCAGATATCACTGACCATATGGGGGCCTCTCTCCATCAATTCCTTTTTCCCCAGGCATCCTTGCCAGATCTCCTGGGTGTGCGGCAGTAGCTAGCAGTGTGGCCAGGTTTTTGTCAATTATAAAACACACCCATAACTCTTAATCTTCCTATGTACCTTCCCTTTCTGCCCTGTGGGGCTTCTTTGATTGGGAGGTAGGAGAGCATCACCTTTTTTGGCTTCCTCGCCTCCATGTCATCCATATTCTTTTGGATATGGGATGCCACAGAGGTCAGAGCTTGCAGGCTCATGGTTTTCCACTCAGGATAAGGGGTGGTTAACTTTTCCTGAACAGACTTCTTAAGCTCAGTCCCCCACATGGTTACTATCATTGAGGACAAGGCTGGACTATCTGGATCCTGCCCAGTCTCAATGATTTCGAAACCTATCCGTGTACTGATGCACCTCCTCCTTACTCTCCTGAGTCATTGAACTCACCTTAGTCCAGGAGGCTGCAGGAAAAATCTTCCCTATCTTATCCAGCAACTTTTCACACTCTGTCAATGCCAACTCCGGTGTGTCCAGGGTGATGGTCCCCAGATCTTCCAGTTTTACTAACTCTGCCTCCTGTATCATAAGATCAGTATCACGTACTCCTGCTATACCTTTTATGATTCTTAACATGTCCTCCCAATTCATTTTGTAGCTTGTAGCTATGTTGCACAGCTGCTTAGCAAACCGATGAGGACTGTGTCTGGGCTTTGGGATTGAATTTAGGAAAGTATTCATCTCCCCAGGTGTCCAGGGCACATGGTGAATTATAATCCCTGTTAATGCACTTGTACCACCCTAAACTCTTGGCTCTCTTACTGGTAATACTCTTCCTGTTCCTGTTGTCGAGAAGTTATTACATCCTTGTCGCTTTCTTCTGAGTCAGGGGGGAGAGTAGAGTAAGTTCTTTCCTCATGCATACTCACCCCTTTCATTGGTGTCATCCCAAACTTTTATCCTGCCCACTTACTTCTGGCATATTTCCTGTACTCATCAACCTGGATGGAGGCATGCTACTCCATCCTTGTGATTCATACCACTTCTTACCCTTAGGTGTGTCTAGTGCATATACTTGCGTCACCTCTTCTCTCATTGGTGTGGATGCTTCTATGGCACCTGCCATAGAAGCAAGAGGGGTAGAGAAGAAGGGTAGAGAACATGATATATGGTGGTGGGGGCCCACTGCTAGACACTAGATTGTTGGCGACGGGCCTACTTGGGTTTCTGATGAGTGTCTTTGTTAGCATGTGTACTAGCAATAATTTCCTCTGACAACTCACTTTCTTCCTCTGATATCTTGGGCAGTGCTGCAACTAGGACCTTAGCTGTTTTCGCATATGCTTCTGCCTCCCATCTAGCCCATGCTACAACTTCATTAGGTTCAGTCATCCTACTCTTATGACTGAGAAGTTATGGTGTAATGCAGTCCACACCCTGACATCACCCTGATTGGCCCAGTACTGGCCAATCCATTGCCTTTGCCAAGCTGTGCCATTTCTTTTGGTACTTCACTACCCACTTCCCATAGTGGGCCTTTACTTCCTCCGGGGGTGTCAATGGTGCACCTCTGACCTTAGTACCTCCTCCCACCTGATTCCCCATTACTGAATTGTCAGTGAGGTTCCAGTAACTTCTCTTTTCCTATGGGAGCTGGCCAATACTCCCCTTGTGCTTTCCTCCACTGAAAGCACACCCCCGCCCCTTCTTGGAGGAGGCTATATTCCAGGGTCAATTTGTTCAGAACTGTTACCCACTTGACCACACAGGATACTCTGTTCAATGCAGGACCACGCAGGTCTGATAAGAGCCCTTCTGATTGAACACCTTTTCTTAAACTGGACTTTTATGGCACAACTTGTTACAGCACGAACTGGAGATCACACACAGGGAAACAATGCTGTCTATCTTGCCAGATCTTTAGCAGCATGCACACCACAAATGCTATGATATAACAGATGAACAGAGCATCTACTATCACCCCATGTTTCTCACATTCATTGCTTGGGCACATCAGCAAGGTCACACAATTTTATTTACTCTTCCCCCTCTTGCTGTTTGTGCTCTGGGGGTATGATTTTCTGTCTTGGTCTAAGCACAACTATTGCTACCCAGGCAATTGCCCCCAATGCCACCATCAATATTTCAAATACAAACAGAGGAGTTGCACATAGATTACCAGTATCTTTAATTAGACAAAGTCTTACTTCCCTCTATAACCCAATTAGAAACCCACTCATACAGGGTAGCAGTCAATACCTTTCAATTAGTATGCATGAACATCAATAATTATTACAACTTTATGACACATAGACAATGCACTTTGATTCAGAAGACACCTGTGACATCATTGACATCAGAGCATTACATATGTGTATAGCCTCATCCAGTGTTAGGAAAACGGCTGTTTGCAGGTGTCTGTGCATGCCAAACGGCCTATTTAAGTGCTCGAAACATCACCTTTATTACCGCTACTATGTTCTTTCTTTTTGTGATTTTAGTTGCAAGACTTAGTCTTATTATCTTTGTAATTTCTCACTTTCCATCAGATCTAAATATAATACCTTTGTTCTACTATATCCATCTTAGTAACCCATCCAGCCCTCCGCAGGTAGGATATAAACTCACACCAAGCCTCTCTCTCTACACGACACATGGAATAGTTACTCTCAATACTCTATATAATGTAAAACTTTGTTACTTTCATAGCCCTTTGCAGGGCAATGTTACGGTTAATGTCTTTGCTTATCTCTTGTATACCAACAATGCCTGTACCTATATCTTGTACAACGATAATAAAATAAAATAAAAATGCCTGAGAGACTTTCCTGCACCTGTGACCCCAGCTTTACTTGGACTTGTTGCTTTCTGCCTGCCCTGACCCCTGTTTACGACTACTCTCCTGCCTGATCCTTCTGTACCTCTGCTGCCCGCACGTTGCCGACCCTGCTTGCACCTGATCACCCCCCTGCCTGCTCCATCTGTACCGCATAGCCAGCCTGTTGCTGACCCGGACTGTACAACCATTCTTCTGTTTGCATGAGCTCCAGTGGACTTTCACATACCACCAAGTGACCCAGTTCAACCCTTGTGCCCCTCTGTGCTCTTGAGCTCCCTGTCTGCACTACCAGGGGTTCTCTAACCAGGGCCGTAAGAGAGGGGATCACCCTGCATAAGTCAGACTCATCCGCCAGGTACTTGACAGCAATGGACAGCCATGATTGAGTCTGTGCAGGGGATCTCTCCTATGGACGAATTGTGTACACACCTTGCGGGACTCACCCAAGCTGTAAAGAACCTGCAGGAGGGCTACAACCGCTTGTAAGGAAGAGTGCAATAACTTTCCATGCCAGCACCAGCCAGTCCCGGCCAACTGGCTTCACTTACCAAATGAGCCCCGGGTGCCCATGCCTGAGCGGTTTGCAGGAGACTGCAGAAAGTTTCGGGCTTTCCGCAACTCCAGTGAACTGTATTTCGATCTCCAGCCCCGGACTTTCTTGCTGGAGGCCACTAAAGTGGGGTTTGTGATCTCCGTCCTCCTAGAGGAATCCCAAGCCTGGGCACTCCTCCTCCTGGAGCAGAACGCCCCAGAGACCACCAGTCTGGATCGGTTCTTCCGGGCAATGGCCCAACTATATAAAGTCCCCCACCAGTCAGCCACAGCGGAGACAGCCCTCCATGCTCTACAGCAAGGCCGCCGCCCAGTGGAGGAGTATGTGTCTGATTTCCGGCGATGGAGCGCAGATAACACCTGGAATGATGCGGCCCTTAGCTATCAATTTAGGCTGGGTCTCTCAGAGCCGCTCAAAAATGAGCTGGCTCGTGTCGGGGTCCCACATACCCTAGACGCCCTGATCAATCTGGCCATCCAGATCAATTGCCGTCTGCGGAAACACAGGGCCAAGAGATCTGCTGGGCCTGCACGTCCGACCTGAATGATGCCTAAGGTCCCTAGTTATCCAGCCCCCAGTCCAGCTGCCTCCTCCTCCGCTCCACCAGACCACCAAGAATCCATGCAAATCATGCTCCTCCGCCCATCTTTGACCCCCTCTTTTCACTCCCTTCTTTCCCCCTCTCTTCCCTTTTCTCTTTCCTCCCCTTTTCTCTCCCCTCCCCTTCACAAAATTAACTGTATACATTAGGTAACTCCTTACTTTCATATTTACCTTGATATAGGATATACTACCTAGGAAATCCTCCATGCATAATACCCCACCTCTGCCGATGAGGGATTTTTAGCGCGCGTGTGTCACACTTGACGGTACTGGATGTGTGGGTAAGCGGCAAATCACCACCAATACATTTCCCCTCTATATGTATTTATATGAAGCAGCTTTATGCTGCAGCACATGCAATACTTATCGCAATGTAATGTGAATGCTGTTTACTAATGATATATCTCTAATTACTGTAGATACTCCTCCTGATGAAGCGGTCATCCGCAAAACATGTAGAGGTTATACAGTGTCTACATTCCGACACCATTTGAATCTATCACCGCTCTCTCTTTGTTTTTTCCTTATAAGGGGGATGTAAGACAGAATGGTGTCATTAATGTTGATGTAAATTTTAAATGTCTGTGAATAATGTATTTGTTCTGTTGCTTACACATCCATTTTTTAATACACTTAAAATAAAACATTTGTGATGTATTTTATCTAATTACGTTGTTATCTCATGGTGTCGTAATAGTCCAAAAACTTCCTTGTTCACATTCGGGGTACGGGTTGGGGAGCCCTTACTCCTTTTCTTCAATAATTATTATTGCTCATGGACGAGACACCTTCATTGTAGTGTTGTCTAAATAGCCTGTTGAGGTACCCAGTTCATTCTAATAGGGTGGATAACACACACAATCATTCTCCTTTTGGTGTTCCCTCTCCCCCAACCTAGGTGCGGTACCCCCGTGAGGGACTACCAAATCTTCCAAAATCCTCCAGGCCAATACTTTAAGTTCACTATTTGTTAATTATTTTGGCAAAATTGTTTCTATGCATAACTTGGGATGGATGTGCTCGGCGCATCATGGACAGGCTTCATGTCTGGTATCCAGGCTACCTGCCTCACGACAAATAAAAAATCAGATGAGGAGGTCTGGATCTTAATTGATCATATGTTCAATCTACTGAAACGAAAGTCCCATTTATATTGGCATTTAGAATACTTTAAAAAATATATCACTGAAGGGATATGCCCAATGGGCCTACGCATTCAGGGGTTTCCAACAATCAAGGAACCTTCCCCTACTTTGAAATCCTCCTGGGAAAAGGCATTAACTAAGTGTAGCATTGATCTAATGGGGATCCTTACCTCCCAATATACATCTAACCTAACTAAATTAGATGAGGAAATTGATAAACTTAATGGTCACAACCAACACCTCTCTGATAATCCCCTGTTTGCTTCTAAATGGAAGGAAGTACAGGAAGCCCTTGAAACCCTCAACAGGGATATTATTTTAAAGAAACACATTTTTTGAAAGATAAGCTGGCCTTTGATGAGGGGTATGCTTACAAGTGGGCAAGTGGTCAGATAGGTCATAGGGGTCATCGCAGGGAACCATGGCCTGCCCGAGGGCACCCCCCGGACCCCTCCGAGTCAGACTCTTCTATGTCATCTACCTTTTCACACCAGATGGGCTCACGGTTGGTGGGTCCCCCACCACCGAATTAGACATGTAAATGATCTAGATTTGTCGGTGGGACACCCCCAGCTGTCCCCAAAAGGGGCAAAAAAGCACTGACTAAAAACACCAATGCACAAACACCAACAACACCCCCCACGGACAATAGCACTGCTTCACTACACAATATCATACCCAAACTTTTGAGTTTCCCTTTACTCAACACGAGAAAAACAGACACCGAAGCTCCTGATCCAATATTGTCCGGTATGCATAAACATCAAAGTAAACTTGACACATTTATACACAAACCTTCACCACTATCAATCCCCAGCCACTCCCCAATACACCATAACCTACGCCGTCCACATCTACAAGTACAGCTTCAGGCTCCCAAAATTGACAACTAGATATTATCAACTTGACACCTTACACCTTTTCACCAGATCAAATTGCTGTTCTTCAACTGGGTTTGGGTTTTTGCCCAATTGACCCGCTGAAGGTAACTGAGACCATTGAGGATCTATATCTATTCGCCCGTAACCGCACTTTCAGATACATTTTCAACCAAGACCAACGCAATGAACACTTGGAGTGTGAGCTCACTGAGCGCACCAGGCACTTCACTATGGAGGAGTGCTGGGCGCTCAGAGACCTCATGCTCCTATATGATGAGGGATCTGTTGGGGAGGATGTGGCTCTGGATACCTTATCCAGGGCGTGGCCCCCCACTTCTCAGGGGATCACGCAGGGTGCACACCTTCCCTTCCCCTTCCCTCTTCTTCCCCTCGTCCTATGACCCAATTTAAAAACAAATCTAATAAATTCCCACACCTTATGACCTGTCCACATATTTGGGCATTTCTCCAACAAACAGTGAGGGATCTCAAACATCAGCAATGGGACCAATTTACACCTAACTTAATAGCCCAGCAATCACATGCCCTGAAGATGTTACAAAATTGTAAGGATATAGTTGTCATAAAACCCTCCGATAAGGGTATCAAGATCGTTATAATGACTGAACATCAATATTGCTCTATGTGCAAGGATGCCTTGGATACCCCCAAATGGTACTTACCGATCTCGCAATCTGTTATCACACAGTTTACCCAGGAGTCTCGTGAGCTTTGCACGCCAGCCTTTTGGGATGGTTTAATTGATCGGGATACACTACAATATCTTTCAGTCAAACATCCTCGCACCCCGACATTTTATACACTCCCAAAAACACACAAAAACCTGACTAAACCTCCAGGGAGAACGATTGTGTCAGGCATTGGCTCCCTAACGGACCATGCCTGTAAGTTTGTTGATAGTCATCTACTGCCCCATGTAATGAGATTTCCATCGTACATTCGTGATAGGACGGATCTATTCAAACACATAGAGGGGATTCAGATCCCTTGGGACTCCCTTCTTATGGCCTTGGATATAGAGTCTTTATAGTCTAGTATCCCCCACGAGCAGGGAGTCTCTATGACTGAATCCTTCCTTGTGGAACAAAATCATAATACTTGGCCCCTGAACAAATTTGTTCTAGATCTTTTGTGGTTTATCCTGACTTGGAACTTCTTCCTGTTCAATGAACAGTGTTATTTACAAATCCAGGGGGTAGTCATGGGGACCTCATGCGCACCTTCCTATCTGAATCTCTATCTGGGGGGCTGGGAGAGGAGCGTGTTCTCAGATGATGTCTTTGCTAAATTTCTTCCATCAATCTTATTTTGGTACAGATTTATTGATGACTTGTTCATGGTGTAGACTGGCTCAGGGGATCTCTTGGCTGAGTTCATCCATGTACTAAACTCTAATGAACTTAACCTGTACTGTACATATTTAGAGTTGAGCAGACACCTGGATGTTCGGGTTCGGCGGGCCAGGCCGAACTTCACGAAAAAGTTTGGGTTCGGTACCGAACTTGACCCGAACTTTACCCCGTACCCCGAACCCCATTGAAGTCAATGGGGACCCAAACTTTTCGGCACAAAAATGGCTGTAAAAAAGTCCTGGCAAGTGCTAGAGGGCTGCAAAAGGAAGTAAAATGGGGGTAAGAGTAGGACAAGTGCCCTACAAAAAATGGGGATAGGGAAAATAAGTTAAAATCAAATAAAAAAAAAAATGGGAAGGGGGGTGGATGTGGAGTAGGACAGCAACAGCAGGAACCTGACCCTATAGGAGTAGGCGATGATTTTAGAACAATAATCTGTCCCTTACAGCAACAGCAGGAACCTGACCCTATAGGAGTAGGCGATGATTTTAGAACAATAATCTGTCCGTCAAAGCAGTAGACTCTACCTAGTCCAGAATCAGATCGTTCTGTAATGCAGGATGAGATCTGCAATCTGTCCCTCAAAGCAGTAGTAGTAATCTCTACCTAGTCCAGAATCAGATCATTCTGTAATGCAGGATGAGATGTTATTATATCTGCAATTTGTCCCTCACAGCGGAGGCAGCTTCCTCTCCCTACACTAGCCTGAGAGCATGTGACATGCAGCACTACGTGACTCCAGCTTATACAGAGGCTGGGTCACATGATGCACTGACCAATCACAGCCATGACATTAGTAGGCATGGCTGTGATGGCTTCTAAGGGCAAACCAGTGAAACGCTTGTTGATTGGCTGCCCTGCAGCTATTCAACATGCGTGATCAAATACCCGAACCCAAACTTTTTTCAAATGTCCGGGTTCGGGTCCGGGTCGCGGACACCCCAAAGTTCGGTACGGACCTCAACTTTACAGTTGGTTCGCTCAACTCTATACATATTGCATTAGTTAATCTGAGATTTCATTTTTGGATCTATTAATCACTAAGGAGCAAGCTTAGGTCTGGGAGTATGCTACTCCATGCCTCCAGTGCACGCCCCAAATCATTGGTGCGCAGTATTCCATACGCACAGTATCTCCGTCTTCGGAGAAACTGTGGCAGGGAGGAAGACTTTCGCACCCAAGCAAACCTTTTACGTGACTGTTTACTTCAAAGGGGCTATTCTCTCTCCAATCTTAGAAAAGCATTCAATCGAGCACTAACTCATACCCGATCCTCCCTTTTATACACTACTCCATGCTCCGGTCATTCGGACACTGTCAAAGTCATCACACTTACTCTGCCCACCATGACAAACTCAGACAGATTTTGTCTTTCCATAGGCATCTACTAACGGAACACCATATTCTCAATAAATATGTTAAACTCACGCCAGAATTAGTGTTTCAACGAGTTTAATCTTTAAGAGATAGAGTGAAATCGAACCACTATCGCCCCTTGGATCAAACACCCCGTGGACCACGAGGTACGTCACCTTGTGGGATGTGCCCCAGGTGTCCCTGGGTTGCTGATGTGCAAAAATGTACACTACCCAATGGTGAAACCTTTGCACCTACCTTTTCAGCCAACTGTAATACCACGGATGTGGTTTACTTGATGGTGTGTGAATGCAAGGCGTTTTATGTAGGGAAAACAATTAGGGAATTTCAACAGCATATCGGGGATCACATATATTACTCCAGTAACGATAGATTGACCACCATTGGTTGCCACATTGGTCTATATCATGAATTCAATTCCCAAGGTGTACAGTTAATTGCACTGGAAGTGATGCCTCCTGATCCCAGGAGTGGTGATCGCGACAGTACTGTCCTGCAGCGCGAAACACTGTGGATTGAGCGCCTGGGCGTGGTGACACCCCCTGGACTCAATGAGGTCAATTCATATAAACCATTCCTTTAAACACTTTTTACCTTCCCTCTCTCTTTCCCCCTTTTTCCCTCCCCTCCCCCCATCCCCCTCCATGGCTAGATAGGTAGGGTGGGGACTCCCCCTGCCTTCCTTCCTGACTAAGATATTCCCAATGGCAGGCTATGGGGGGGCATTTTCAATTTATCATTCTTATACTCTGTATTTTGGCCCGATCTTGTACTGTAACCTTTACTCTGTATGCTAGGGGAACGATATGCGGGGTATAGGTCCCCCCCCTTTTTCCCTTCCTGCTGTCCCCCTGCTCTGTGAATAACATCTCCTTGACTATGGGACGTGAGACATGGATTGGCCTGGTTATGTCCCGGTCCCTGATGATTCCCTTGGTGGTTTGTCCCAAGTGTCATATGCTTAAAAATCATATATTTATCATGTATTTGTATATATGCATATTTGCAATATGTATAGCACTATTATATGTATATATGTTCAACTGTCATGTATTATATTCTCATTTTGCCTTAATGTCGCTGTTACTCCAGATCCCTGGTGTTGCTGCTTGCCCGGATTTCCATTTCTTCTGTCTGTGGGGCCTCGGTGCGCTGCACTTCCCGTTTCGGCAGAGGCGCAGCGTCCCTGGAACGCAGCGGGGTCTGTCTTGGACGACACGCTCGTTCTTACATGGCCTATTGCTTGGGTGTTCTGCCCTTTGGCAGTGGGCCGCAAGTGATGCGCATCCACTGATGTGCATGCACACCAAGGGCCGCTGGACTGGGTGGTGCTACGTTCGGCCCAGAGCCGACGTGCGCCGCCGAGTAGGGTTTATAGCCAGGGAGCCCCTGCCTGAATCAGTATGCAGGTGGTCTTAGGGAACACGGTACACGCTGGATGCAGCTGGTAGGTGGACACTCTTTGCAATGCATGGAGGCTGCACGGTGGTGCACTTTCTTATGTGCCGCCCGGCAGCTCCCAAGTCGCTTTTACACTAAATACTTGCTTGTTTTTTCTATATTTTACACAGCCAATCTGGATTGCTAGAGCCTCAATTTACACCTATCGGGCATGTAATATCAACATACCCTGCATTCATAGCACCATAATCTGTGTTTCCACACTACTCTGTGCATGGGACCATAAGTCTAACGTTATACCTTCCAGGTATTAGCAATAACTGTATCATTTTGCAGTGGTGGGGTCATCTCTCCTCACTCTGTCTCCTCCTGCACTATGATCCAGGCATTCACTTCACAATTTTGGTAGAGGATCCCTTGGTGCCCTCCTCCCTTCCCCTCCCCCTTCCCACCTTTTCCCTCTCTCCCCGGGTTCCTGGTTCCGCTACTGTCCTCCCCCCCTTCTTCTCCCTTCCCTCCTCTTTTACCCCTTCTGTCCCCTTTTTTCACCACCCGTTCTGTCCCTCTTTCATCTTCCTCCCCCTCTCCCCCCCTTCCTTTATCCCTTTCCCTTCCTTCCTTTCCATTCCTCCCTTCTTTCCCCCTCTCTTCCCTCTTCTCTTTCCTCCCCCTTTTCTCTTCCCTCCCCTTCACAAAATTAACTGTATACATTAGGTAACTCCTTACTTTCATATTTACCTTGATATAGGATATACTACCTAGGCAATCCTCCATGCATAATACCCCACTTCTGCCAATTTTTAGCGCACCAGTATCACGCTTGACGGTACTGGACGTGTGGGTACACGGCAAATCACCACCAATACATTTCCCCTCTATATGTATTTATATGAAGCAGCTTTATGCTGCAGAACGTGTAATACTTATCGCAATGTAATGTGAATGCTGTTTACTAATGATATACCTCTAATTACTGTAGACACTCCTCCTTATGAAGCGGTCATCAACATGTAGAGGTTATACAGTGTCTACATTCCAATGCCATTTGAATCTATCGCTGCTCTCTCTTTGTTTTTTCCCCCCTTTCCTTATAAGGGGGATGTAAGGCAGAATGGTGTAATTAATGTTAATGTCAATTTTAAATGTCTGTGAATAATGTATTTGTTTTGTTGTTTACACATCCATTTTTTAATACACTTAAAATAAAACATTTGGGATGTATTTTATCCAATTACGTTGTTATCTCATGGTGTCGTAATAGTCCTTGTTCACATTCGGGGTACGGGTTGGGGAGCTCTTATTCCTTTTCTTCAAAAATTATCCTTGCTAATGGACAAGGCACCTTAATTGTAGTGTTCTCTATACAGCCTGTTGAGGTACCCAGTTCAACATCTGAATCAAGCCACGCCCTTCTGCCTCCCGCAATCAGAAATGTCCATTATCAGGGAGAAGCGTATGAATTTCCACCCTTCAGGCCAAATGCCCAACATCACCCTCCTCCCCCTAGAGAAGATACACAACATCTCCCACCCTCTTATCAGATTCTATCATTTTGACCCAATATTTGGGGTATTTCAGTTTTATATACCTGTTGCACTTATTTGTTTTTTGAGTATTTGTATTGGAACTCTTTTTTAATAAAATCCCAGTTCGACAGTTTTCTTGTAGTTTAAGATGTTGAAGATGAACAAATAGTTTCTATAGTGCCAGTTGCACAACGTTAAAGTTTTTTTCATTATATTAATATATACTTTTTTTTAAATCTATTGCATATTGCACATGTTGTGCAATTTGTTATTATTACATTAAATAAATATATATTATTTTCATACAGTGTTGGTATTGTGGTTATTGTATGGTTTGAAATGTAATTGTGCTTGGATCGATTACACATAAATACTTACCATAGAGTAATGAACAAACACTCACATGGTGATATAGCAAGCCTGAAATTCGTATCGTGTCTCAAAAAATCAGGTGTCAGAGTCTCAAGTAGAATGTCAAATCTGGAATATAAAATAGTGTTCAGGTTTTATGATTAGGACTACATAGCGCATGTTTGTGTGTTGACATATACAGCCACCTAGAGATCGTCACCCGGACTACTAACTGCTTTCTCGGGATGGATCTCAGAGGTCATTGGGCTAAAATAAAGCTGAAGCCCATCAAGGAAGCACTAGGCCATGCTTCCTCCAAGATGATGGCAAAGGCCTCAACCCAGCAACATGCAGTGTCGCCGGCCATATCTGGGCATGTTGACAGCAATGGAGAGGCAGATATGGAGTCTAATCTCAGTGGCTTCCCCATGATCCCACACTTAGGTATGTCACAGAGGGACTTCTTTAGCCATATGGAATCCATGTTGCAGAAGGCACTCAAAGCCACCTCTGAAAACATAAAAGACAGACTATCCAGAGAGATAGGGGAATTAGGCCAATGTACAGTGGACCTGGAAACTCAGGTTGATGATAGGGAACTCACTTTACACAAACATGCCCAAGATCTTGAGGTGCTTTGTGAGGAAAATAAAGTGTCATTCCTAAATCTATTGATGACCTAACTTCATTTACCACAGCCCTATTTCAGGGACTATTGTCCTCAATACCAGTTGAACATTTGGAGTTTAACCAAATCCATAGGGCCTTGACTCACCGCCAGAGAGAAGAACATAATTTTCAGGCTGCATTTTTCCATACAAAGGAACAACTCCTAATCATTACTCACCCTAAAGATCTTCTTCTGTTCCAAGGACATACTTACCAGCTCTTCTCTGACCTGGCTCCCCTCACAGTGGCAAAGTGCCAAGCTATAAAGCTCCAGCTCCAGATCCTGCTGCAACATCAGCTTAAATACACATGGTGTTTCCTGTTTGCCTTACAGTTCAGCTACCATAGTCAGCAGCACACCTGTTCATCACTGCAATGACTCCTGGAAACCCTACAGCTGACAGCCCCGGACCAAGTCTCTGAGACAGCATTGCCCTGGACTTTGGTCTATCCGGCTACTCATCCTTATAATATCACCCTGAAGCACACCCCAATGGGCATGTCATCTATCTGGAAGGGAACCCCGATACAGCATCAACTTCTGGCTCCAGAGATCCCACTTTCTCTACTCCAGGCTGATTTAGCTCCAACATCTCCTACTAACTAACTCCTCTCCTACATTACCTGGTTATGCTCCTAATGGGAACCTCTCCTTGTGTCACCATCAAATAGTTCCACATAGCCATGGGTTTTTTGGCTTGAGCTCCAACGACAGCTTGCTACAGGCTGTGACTTTGCTTTATGTTCCCATTTATCTTACCAGATCATTATGGCTCAGAACTTGCCCATTTTTTCTTTGCTTTTTGTATGTTTCTTTTACTTTTTTGTTATTTTGACTGGTTTCACATGATGTCTTTATCAGCATAAAGATTAAAACTGTTAGCAGATATCATACTATTTACTACAGTTATAAACTTTAGATATGGTTTGCTAACTACGTACGCTGTGCAAAATTTACAGTGACACCATATTATGGTTTACTGATTTATTGTCGAAGTTTTCTGCTATTATGGTTCCTTACAGTCATACCTAAGACAGTTAAGACTTACAATGCCGTGATTATAATTCCTCTTTCTATAACATGTCATTAAGCTTAGTGATACTGTATGTTGTATTGTTTACCTCAGATGTTGCGGGGAGCAGATACGGTGCCCCCCCTTTTTTTGCCCACACACTCAGCCAGCAGGCTTCCTCCTGTCCTGGAAAGTCTCTCTGAATACCTATGAGGTTGTTGGCTCCCTGTATGCTCGGGTCTCCCGTATCCTGATTCCCCCTCACCCACCAGATGGCTCCTCTTAAATATTTTGTCCTTGAATGTTAAGGGCCTTAATTCCATACACAAAATTGTTAAGGCCTTACAAGCTTTCACTTCTTTAAAGGCGGGGGTGGTAGCTCTACAGGAAACTCATTTTGCTGCCGCTAGTAAACGCAGGGGGGTCCTACTTGCTTTCCACCACTGAGGGGCATTATCTAATTCTTGTTGGTCTACTACAAGACGTTGAGACAACACTGGTGTCTTACTATGCCCCTAAAATAATATTCCCAACCCTTTTTTCTCCCATCTTCTCCAGGTTGTACAGACCCACCGTAAAGGCACACTAATCTTTTGTGGCAAGTCCAACCTTGTACTCCATCCACACCTGGATAAATCTCCATATGCCCCTGAATTACATTCACCTTCCTTGCTACTTTGTAAGCAACTCCAGCAAGCCTACCTGCTTGACACTTGGAGGGAGTGCAACTTTTTACTCTTAGCCGCACAAATCTTTTTCCAGAATAGATCACATTTTCATCCCTGTGGCATCTTGACCTATTCTATTAGATTCTCACATTCAACTTATCCCATAGTCTGACCATTGTGCGGTTATCACCACTATCTCTTCTCTTATTCCACAATCTAGGGATCAGACCTGGTGTATGGATGACATGCACTTAGTCAATAAATCCTACTGCTTTGATATACAACTTTCTCTTAAGGACTACCTCCTACACAATGCTACCCCAGATATCTCCCCAGTCCTCCTATGGTAGGCTCCTGCATCTCTGTTTCCATACACCTTAACCATGACAAAAAGTTTAAACTGTGGCAATTAGAAACAGACTATCACCAATTTTTTCTTCAGATCCTGTTAGGAAGAACACCAGCATAATACCTCTCTGGAAAGGCCCATCAGAAGAACTGCCATTGAAGTTGGGTCACAACAGCGGTTGTGCGTGCATGTGCGCATGTGCGCGAGTCCCGGCGCCAAACGGGCCATTTAAACCTTGCTGATGCTCAGAGTGGGTGCTGTCTGATCTACAGCGTTACCTGTGATAATCTGTTACCTGCTACTTGTTCCTGACCTGTCATCCGACCTGGCTTGCCCTGACACCTCTACTATCTGCCTGCACCTGACCCCGGCTCGTCTCGACCACTCTTCTGCCAGCTCCTCTGTACTTCGTTGCCCGCCCATTGCCGAATCTGCCTGTACCTGCGTTCATCCAGCTCTCAGTAGCTACCAGCTCCGCAAGTCTAATTCCAGCTCACCTGGACTGCTTCTACCTGGCTGCACCTTCAGCTTCATCAGGCCAGCTACATCTCCAGCACTCCTGTTTACCACCTGCTGGCGGACGCCATTGGACTAACACAGTCACTCATACCTCACCGTGCTCCTGTGGCTGCTGTCTCACTCCCAGCGGTCCCTCAAACCAGAGTCATAGGAGAGGCCACCCCCTGCCGTCAGGCTCACTACCTGGTACGTAACATTTCCAATCCTCCCCTAATGAGCCTAACAGAATTTGCTTAGAAACAAACAAAACAGAGATGGACCTGCTTTTGGCCAAGTCGACTGACAAGGCTACTTTCAGGTCCTGTCACACCGATTATACTAAGGCTAATAAACCAGACACTTTCTTGGCCCTCAGTCTACGTAAGGCTTGTGCAATTCCTTTCGTTCCGAATTTTGCAAAAATTAGAATTTCCAAATTTTCATTTTTCCGAATAGCGTTAATTCGGCAATTTCGGTAATTGCGGTAATTCTGAAATTCTGAAATTTGCAGTAATTCGGCAATTGCAGTAGTTCAGAAATTTGCGGTAATTTGGCAACTGCGGTAATTCGGAAATTCATGGTAATTCGACAATTGCTGTAATTGCGGTAATTCAGAAATTCTGAAATTAGCAGTAATTTGGCAATTGCGGTAGTTGTGGAAATTCAGCAATCGGAACAGCCGAAAATCCTACATTCAAAAATTCGGAAATTCAAAAATTCGGAAATCCGAAAATCTGAAAATTAGAAAAATAACAAAGAAATAATAAACTGAAATAATAACTAACTAATAAATAACTTAAATTAGTGATACATTTCATATTTAAGTTCACTAACAGCCAAATTTTCAATGAAATTCCAATACCTACAATTTAAAAGTTATTTATTATTATTATTTCAAATGTTCTTTCTTATTCCGAATTTCTGGAGTTAGAAAGAACATTTGAAATAATAAGTTATTATTTCAAATGTTTTCTTTTTTCCAAACTTCCAAATTTCTGAAATTCGGAAATAAGAAATAACATTTGAAATAATAATAATAAATAGCTATTAAATTATAGCTATTGGAATTTCCTTACAAAGTAGTCTGTTAGTGAACTTAAATATGAAATGTATCACTAACAGCTATAATTTCAATGAAATTCCAACACCTATAATTTGATAGTTTTTTATCATTATTTCAAATGTTCTTTCTTATTTCCGAATTTCCAAATTTCCGAATTCGGAATTAAGAAAGAACATTTGAAATAATAAGTTATTAATTTATTATTATAAGGTATTATACATTTTATAATAAGTTATTATTATTTCAAATGTTCTTTCTTATTTCAGAATTTCCAAAATTCTGAATTTCCAAGATTCAGAAATTCCGAAATTAGAAAGAACATTTGAAATGATAATGAATAACTATTAAATTCTAGGTATTGGAATTTCCTTGAAAATATGGTTGTTAGTGATACATTTCATATTTAAGTTCACTAACAGCCTAATTGTCAAGGAAATTCCAATGCCTATAATTTAATAGTTATTTGTTATTATTATTTCAAATGTTCTTTCTTATTTCCGAATTTCCAAATTTTGGAAATTCGGAAATTCTGAAATAAGAAAGAACACTTGAAATAATAAATTATTATTTCAAATGTTCTTTCTTATTTCCAAATTTCCGAAATGTGGCTGTTCGTAAATAGTGTTGAGCGAACCCGGACTGTAACGTTCGGGTCCGTACCGAACTTTCGGGTGTCCGTGGCACGGACCCGGACCCGGACATTTCAAAAATCGTTCGGGTTCGGTCCGGGGTTCTGCTATTTTACTCCACGTGTTGAGAAGCTGCAAGGCAGCCAATCAACAAGCGTTTCACTGGTTTGCCCTTAGAAGCCATCACAGCCATGCCTACTAATGGCATGGCTGTGATTGGCCGGTGCATCATGTGACCCAGCCTCTTTATAAGCTGGAGTCACAGTGCTGCAGTCACATGCTCCTTGGGTTAGTGTAGGGAAAGGTAGCTGACGGCGTGAGGGACAGATTTTAGTCATTTTAAGACCTGATCCTGCATCCTGAGATAGATTACTTTACTACTGCTGTCTGTGCTGTTGCTCTGAGGACAGATAGCAG
>BLSH010440363.1:464209-485920 GCA_018402905.1 Glandirana rugosa
CAACAACCCTTTTGTGGCATGTCAGGATCACCCATGTCATAAGAGGTGTGTCTTCAACTACATCAGTCATTATGTCAGGCAATTTGACAGTTATAGGAGGGGTACTCCAAACGTGTTAAGGAGGGTGTATCATCAAAGTTTTGTCAGAAAGTCTCGGAGTAACCAGAGTAGTCTGGTACAACAGTGACACGCCCTCCATCGACCAACGGACGTATGTTCACCAAACATGTGTCCATCCTCTACTTGGTCCAACACTAGGCTAGAAGGGTTCCCCCCCTCATCACGTCTACATATTCGGAGGAAACACAAACGTATCTTATTTAGGTCACAAAATAACAGAGACTACACCGTACTTTGTATGACCCACTTACACCCGTCTCACCTCCTCTCATTATCTCTGGAGATTTTAATCATTACCCTCCATCCTCCACTCTGCCCACATTCACCCAGTATGTTTCATGCCACATCAGAGACAATAAAACACTGGATTTATTCTATGCAAACACAAAGGAGGCTTATACATCTGCACTACTCCCCCCCTTGGGAAGATCGGATCACAACCTGGTTCATCTCCTACCTGTGTACAAACCACTTGTATGCAGGCAACCAGCTACCTCCCGCACAGTGACAACATGGTCTGATGAGACCAATGAGGCTCTGAAAGACTGTTTTGAAACTACTATGTGGGAGGAATTGTGCAAACCTCATGGGGAGGATATTGACAGTTTAACGGACTGTATTACTGACTACATCAACTTCTGTGTGGAGAATACTGTACCCACTAGGACTGTACGGTGTTTTCCCAACAACAAACCGTGGATGAACCCTGATATAATGACTCTCCTTGAGGAGAAGAAGAGGGCTTTTAGATCGGGAAATAAGGAAGAGCTGAAAACTGTCCAGAGAGAACTAAGAAAGAAGATCAGAGAAGGTAAAGCATGCTACAGGAGGAAGATGGATGATCACTTGCAGCAGAACAATGTCAGAGGTGTGTGGAAGGGGCTTAAGACCATCACTGGTCATAAGGAACCCAGCTCTCAGGCTGAGGGTGACCAGCAGTGGGTAAATGATCTGAATCTATTCTTTAACAGATTTGATCGGCTACCCTCCACTGCCCCCATCCAGTCCCCCCTGCTGCAATCCCCCTTCTCTGCTTCTACAGCAAGCAGCTCCAGCCCTACCTCTCTCTGCACTGCATCAGCTCACAGTCATTTCACAATACACCTGACTTCCCTCCTGCCGATTCCCTCAAGTCAACACTCCAACCAATACACACTGCCCCTTACAGAAGCCCAGGTGAGAATGGAGCTCAGGAAGATCAAAGCGAGGAAGGCTGCAGGCCCAGACGGCATCAGCTACAGGCAACTAAAGACCTGTGCAGACCAGCTGTGCGGCATATTGCTGTACATGTTTGACCTGAGCCTGAAGCTGGGGAAGGTGCCACAGCTATGGAAAACATCCTGCGTGGTGCCTGTTCCAAAGACATCGCGCCCAAAAGACCTTGGGGACTACGGACCAGTAGCACTGACCTCCCATCTGATGAAGACAATGGAGAGGCTGGTGCACACTCATCTCCGACCTCTGGTGAGCCCATCAATGGATCCACTTCAGTTTGCCTACCAACCTGGCATTGGCGTGGAAGACGCAGTCATCTTTCTCCTAAATCGGGCTACTTCACACCTGGAAAAGGCTGGGAGCACTGTGAGAGTCATGTTTTTTCACTTCTTTTTTAACACCATCCAACCTGCGCTCCTGAGGGATAAGATGGTGTACATGGGAGTGAACCATCATCTGTCTGCCTGGATACTGGACTACCTCACAGACCGACCACAGTATGTGAGGACTCGTGACTGTGAGTCTGACATGATTGTCTGCAACACTGGAGCCCCGCAGGGAACAGTTCTTGCCCCGTTAATTTTCACCATCTACACTGCAGACTTCATGTTTAGCTCAGCAACCTGTCACCAACAGAAGTTCTCTGATGACTCTGCCATCGTCGGTCTGATCACGAATGATGATGACAGAGAGTACAGAGGAGTTATACAGAACTTTGTGGGCTGGTGCCAACGGAGCTGCCTCCAGATAAACGCGGGGAAAACCAAAGAACTGGTTGTGGATTTCCGTAGGCACAAACACACTTCATCATTTCCATTGGTAAACATTCAGAGAAAGGACATTGTGAGAGTGGACTCTTACAAATAAATGGGTGTTCACCTAAACAACAAACTGGACTGGACAGACAACACTGAGGCAATTTATAAGAAAGGGCAGAGCAGACTCTTTCTGCTGAGGAGACTAAGGTCTTTTGGGGTGCAGGGAGAGCTACTGAAGACCTTTTTTGACTCTGTGGTGGCCTCAGCCATATTCTATGGTGTGGCCTGCTGGGGAAGCAGAATTTCTACTGCAGACAGGAAGAGGCTGGACAAGCTGATCAGGAAGGCCAGCTCAGTCCTGGGGATTCCCCTGGACACTGTACAGGAGGTGGGAGAAAGGAGGATGGTAGCAAAACTATGATCATTGCTGCAGAACGCCTCCCACCCCCTGCATGAAACCGTTACCTCGAGTGAAAGATTGTTACATCCTAAGTGTCTGAAGGAGCGTTATAGAAGGTCTTTTCTCCCTGCTGCTATTAGACTTTACAATCAAAGCTGCTCCCAGTGAACCATTAACCATAATACACACTGTTATTGCTGCTTAAACTGTGTATTAGTTACTGTTATTACTGTTTTACTGTGTAAAATACTACCTGTGTGCAATATCACTTGCAATATGTGCAATATTACCTGCAATACGTGCAATATCACCTGTGTGCAATACTACCTGCAATACATACTTTGTCCTCATTTGTAGTTATACATTGTGTTGTGTATATACTTGTATACTATAGTATGTCTATTGTCTATTCTTTTATATATTTGCATTTATTTTTTATTTTTCATGCTGCTGTAACAAAGAAATTTCCCCATTGTGGGACTAATAAAAGTTTATCTTATCTTATCTTATCTTATCGTATCTTATCTTATCTTAAAACTGTAGTATAATGGGTAAGGAAACCAATATCTAAATTTAGGCCGTTACTTTTTGTTATAAAAAAGAAGTATCACTCTTAGTTCAAATGTTTTCCTTTCCTGGATAGTTCTGAAATTCCCTTTAAGAACTAAGACATTGAGGTCTTCTATAGTGTGGTCCAGTTGTGATAAATGATGTTCCACAGGTGTGCAGAAATTGTCTTCTTTATATTCCTTGATGGTATGTCTGTGCAAATTCATCCTTGCAACTTCTGTCCTGTTTCACCAACATAAGATCCTTTGCTACACCTTTTGCATTAAATGAGGTACACCACATTATTGGAGGTACAGCTGTATGATCCCATGATATTTAAGACCCCATTTGTGTGTGTGACACTTTTGGATAGATTGATCTGGTTACACAGTTTGCACCATTTTTTATTGCAGGGTTTGCTTCCATTATTTGTGGCTCCATAATCAGAGTGAAGTTTCCTGTTGATTACTTTATGTCTGAGGTTCGGTTGTTATCTGAAAGCCAATATTTGGGGTTGTTGGAATATTTCTTTCAGAGTTTCATTCTCTGTTATCATGGGTTGTAAATGTTTGATTATCTTTTTTATCCCTTCTATCCCTAGTTCTGGGTTGTATGTGGTGGCTAGAAGTACTCGGTTATTTGTTTTTTTTCTTTGTGTATTGGAGGAGATTTTCTCTTCAGGTTTCAAGGCTGTGTTTATGATGTTGATGGTTTTGTCTTTGTAAATTTTCTTATGGAAGGAGTCTGCCAGCGTTCTGAGATGTTTATCTCTGTCTTCTGGGTCTTAACATATTGGGTGGTATCTGATGGCCTGGCTGTGTATGATGGCCCGTTTAATGTGCTGGGGGTGAAAACTGGAACTATGGAGATAGCTGCATCGGTCTGTCGATTTAATGTATATCGAAGTGTGAAGCTTGACATCCCTGATGTATACTGTAGTGTCTAGGAAGTTGACATGTGTGTTTGAATAATCAACTTTTAGATCGATAGATGGGTGAAAAGTATTGATCAATAAGAAAAATTGTTTTAGATTTTCTTCACCTTCAGTCCATATCACAAAGATATCATCAATATATAATATATATCTATATGGCTTTTGTTGTATGCTGTTCAGGAATTTGTCCTCCAGGTCAGCCATAAATATGTTTGCATATTGGGGTGCCAGTTTACTTCCCATTGCAGTACCCATACACTGGAGATAGATCTCATTGTGGAAAGTGAAGTAGTTGTGTGTAAGAATGAATTTGATGAGCTACAGTATGTAACATCCTCAGCAGTGTATTTGAGGTTTGGTGAGGATTATACGATTATACGAATCTGTGACATGCCGCCAACCCATCTTTGTGAGGGATGTTACTGTACAGAGATTCTACATCCATTGTGACTAGAAGTGTATTTGGCAGTAATTGTTGTATATTGTTAAGCTTGTTCAGAAAATCAGTGGTGTCTTGCAGGAAACTCGCAGTGTTCATGACGGTTTTAACATATTTTTTACAAGGCCTGAAAAGATATGTCCGTTAGGTGTATTCATACCTATTATAATGGGTCTGCCTGGATTTCCTGGCTTTTGAATTTTGGGCAGCATGTAGAAGTCTCCAATTTCTGGATTATCTAGAATTGCATTGATAAGTTCTCAATGTAGGTGGCTTGGTATTGTTGTAATAAGACCTTTTAATTGCTTAGTAAAATCCTGGGTGGGATCATAGTCCAATTTTTTGTAGTAAGTAGTATTTGCCAGCTGCCTCTGGCCTTCTTGTATATATTTGTCTGTATCCATCACAATGACTGCTCCCCCTTTGTCTGCTGGTTTGATGGTTATGGCCTCATTATTGCGCAGATCGTGTACATCTTTTCGCTCCAGTGGTGAAAGGTTGTATAATAGTTTCTTAGATATCAGGGATGTGACTCGCAGTCTGAAGCTGTCAATATAAGTGTCCAGTTAGGGGTTGCGTCCTTGTGGTGGTGAGAAGTTGTTGTTCTTTTTCTTTTTAATTCCACAAAGCTTTTATTGAAACAACTTGAAAACAGTACAGAGGGTTTTCAGAAACTGAAAAATGTGTACGTTGTATAAAAAGGTATAACAACGTCATTTTGAGCTGATTACCAGGGTAAGTGGGTTACAGATGTAACAGAGAAAACAAATTCAGTAAGGGTCTAAGAGAATTCTTTGAAGGTAGGCAAACTGATGAAGGAAATTATTTTGCGTTAGCAAAATGATTGTGAGTTCATGTGAGATTATGTGTAAAGGGAAAAGCGGGAGAAGGACTTTGTACAAGTTGTGCCATAATCAGTACTGTTTTCCAAATTAGGTTTAAGCGGGGGGGGGGGGGTTGAGGGTGGGTAGGGATAATTGTTGAGGAGCGAAAATAAGGAGTGGGGGGAAAGGGATGTGGGGTGCTAAATCAGTTGTGTTGGTAGGGAGGGTATTACTTAGAGGTTAGCAGGTCTTTGTATTGGTCGGAATTTTTGTACTCTATCCAGCAAAGCCAGATTTTATGATATGAGGATATACTTTCTGAAGCAATGGCTATTAATTCTTCCATTTCCTGTGTTTTGTTTACTCTGACGACCCAATCTTTCAACGTGGGCACTCTCTTCTGTTTCCAAAAGACTGGGATACATAAGCGGGCAGAATTTATCATATGCATTGCTAGAGATTTTTTATAAGAGCCCTTCATGCATTTAGAAAAGTGGAGAAGGTATTGTTGAGCAGTACATTCTAATGGTTGGGTGGTAACTTTACAGATGGTTCTATGGACTGCATCCCAGTACGGGGTTATAAGGGGACACTCCCACCAAATGTGGATCATCGTACCTGAATGGGAACCACATCTCCAGCAGAGGTCTGGAATATTGGGAGAGAATTTGTGAAGTAGGTGTGGTGTTCTGTACCAGTGGGTTAGTACTTTATAATTGTGTTCCTGGGATGAGACATTAAGGGTACCTCCCAGGGCCGTCGTGCAAGCAGATTCCCACTGGGCAGTCGATAGGTCCTGATCTCCTGGGAGGGCCCGGGCCTTAATCAATGGGGTAAGGTAGTTCGTGCCGGCTGAGGAGATAATGGAGTAGGTGGTCGCAATCAGGTGTCTTTGGGGGGGGGCCAAGGCATAAGCTCTCGAACTCCGTCAAGGGTCTCGAGAAGGATGTCCTGTCAATGGGGTTGTTTAGGTAGTGTCTGACTTGCAAATATGACCAGAAGGGGATTGGTGACGAATCATAAGTCTCCGAAAGATTTTTGGTGGATCGGAAGGTACAGTTTCGAAAGAAATGGGTAGCTCTGAGATTAAGTAATGTGGAGGGGAGGGTACAGTTTTTCTCCTGACCCGGGGGAAATTCAGAGTTGTCTTTTATAGGGGTCAGCAGGCCTGGGATGGTCGAGATCTTGGGGTTTTTTGAGGATCCCTTCAGGGTGGATAGTAGGGGTGAGATTAGTAAGTGGTTTTTGGCCTCTGAAAATCTACTTTCTCTTATCGTCCAAGCTAAGTTACAGAGTGGGGCGCCTAATATAAGGTTTATAAGATCAACCCAGTCCTTGTGAATGGAGTGGATGTGGTGGTCTATCAGTCTAGTCAGAAGGACTGCTTGGTGGTATTTTTTGAAATCAGGGAGACCGATGCCTCCTTTAGACTTCGGGGCTGAGAGTCTAGAAAGGCTAATCCTGGGTGGTGACTTTTTCCATAGGTAGGAATTCAGTTTGGAGCGAAGGGTATGGAAAAAGGAGCTAGGTAGGGCGATTGGGATAGCTTGGGCCAAATATAGAAATCTGGGTAAGGTGGTCATTTTAAGTGTAGCTGCCCTGCCAAACCATGAGATGTTAAGCCCCATCCAGTACTCCAAATCTTTGGTACATCTCTGAAGAAATGGGTGGTAATTTAAATCGTAAAGGTCCCTCAGCTTGACAGGGAGCTTGACCCCTAGGTAGGGAATCTCAGAAGAGCGCCACTGAAATGGAGAGGAGACCTCACAAGAATGAAGCAAGGGGCCTGGTAGGGTCACATTCAGGGCATGGGATTTATTATAGTTTACTTTAAAATTGGATAATTCACCAAATTTTTCAAATTCTTTTAATAAATTTGGAATTGTGATCAAGGGTTTTGTGAGAAACAGTAAGATGTCATCTGCAAAAGCGGCGAACTTATAGGTCTTATTTGCTACTGGGATACCGGCAATGTCTGGGTTCCTCTCAATGTTCCTTAGCAGGGGATCAAGAGTAAGGATAAAGATGAGGGGGAAAGGGTGGGGCATGGCCTGGAGACTCATGGAGGGTTTCTTTAGCTCCGTGAATAGATCCTTCTCTTAATTACTCCTGCAATCCGGGAACAGACAAAAGCTTCCAGAAAACACCCCTGCAGACTCTGCAACACCCTCCGCCATGGCACCTACGAAAACAAAGCTGGATGCGGCCGCCAAGCTCGACAAATACCGCCGGCAAGATCGTGAAGGCCCTGAGGAAGATGGCGCCGCGGTGCCGGAGGTAAGGGAGACAACGAACACTGACACAGAGAGGGTGCTGGGGGCTATCTCTACCCTACAAGCCACACTCACTACCAAAATAGAGGAGATGAGGGTAGACATCTCACTGATCAGACAAGATATGCAGAACTTGCGGGAGAGAGTCACGGCATCTGAGCACAGGCTGGGGGATGTGGAAGACGCTATCCCGCCACTGCAATCCTCGTCAGAAAGCATGCAACACCAGATAAATCAAATACTGGCAAAGCAGGATGAAATGGAAAATAGACTTCGCAGGTGTAAACTGCGACTAATAGGTCTCCCAGAGGGCTCGGAGGGCAAAGATGCCACCACCTACCTGGAACAGCTATTGATTACCACCTATGGAAGGGAGGCCTTTTCGGCCATCTTTGCAGTTGAAAGGGCGCACCGCATGCCTGCAAAGCCGCCCCCAGTGGGAGCCCCCCCGCGGACTTTTATAGCAAAAATGCTCAACTTTAAAGATAGAGATGCTGCTCTCCGGTTGGCCCGCGTTAAAGGTAACATACCCCTCGAGAACAACAAGGTGGCCATCTTTCCAGATTTTTCTGCAGCCGTACAGAAGCGCCGGCAGGGCTTCTCAGAGGCCAAGAGACGCCTGTGGATCAAAAACATCAAATACTCCATGCTATTCCCTGCAAGACTCCGTGTGGAAGATGAAGACTGGGTGATCTTCTTTGAGTTCCCAGAGGAGGTCATATCCTGGCTGGAGAGACAAGAGCTCAACAGGCGTCCGCAGGAATAATCGTGCGACCAGTGGATACAATTCCAATCGGCGAGGGTAGATCGCCACTCAGGTACCTCTGTACTGCTAACAATCTATAGGCAGCAGGGATGTTATTCTTCTAACTCTTTATTTTATTTTTTAAACTGACTCTACCCCTGCTTCTCCTAATAATCTCTCTGAACTCCGCACCATACCCCTATGAGATACTCTAGACAGACTTCCTGGGGATTATTTGGATGCCGCACAACATCCCCATATGGGCGGATAGACAGACTACATGGCTTGGGGAGTAGTGGTGCACAGCAATCTTTTTCTTTTTTCTTTTTATCAGTGATCCTATATGAACACTCCTGCATTTTTGGAGGCAACTTGTTAAAATTACAGATAAATATGTGGCCTAGTGTTACATACACAATCGACTCCCGGGAACACTTTCAATGGAGACACAGGAGTCCTACCCGATGGAGGACAGTCACAGTGAAGTTTCGCCCACCCAGAGAGAGGGGGAGACACTCCGGAGCAACTACTGGGCAATTCGGCCCCACCCATATGGTGCAGGGGGATGCAGGTCATTATGTCTTGATGTAGTCATCATTCTTAGAGATGTGAAATGCCTCCAACTGCACCAGGACACTTTGCTCTGGAGTGTAGATGACCCTCAGCAACGTGAAGTTGGGGTACAGATTGTGCCTCACAGGTTATTTTGTGTTTGTTCAAGGGATGGAGCCCGCACATGTTGGGGTTGGTGCTGGGCTGGGAGGGGGGAGGGAAGGGTTGGGAGTTCTCTTTGGAACGATCAGTATGGTACCAAACTCTCCTTAATGCTGAACCACAACTTGTTGGCTACATTGCTTGTTTTCTGCCTGTTCACGATCTTGTATAGTTGTAAGAATTTTTTTGGAGGGACGCCCCCTTGTGGCTGCATAGAGGGTTACACGCCAATCCACCTCTTGATAACCCACACCCATATAAGACATGGCGTCCATTAAATTAGTTACCTGGAATGTCCGGGGACTCAATGATAGAGTCAAGCGTAACGCTGCATTAACATATCTTAAAAAACTGAGAGCCGACATAATCGGAAACTCATATAGATGGCCATGTACAACTCGCTCTAAGGAGACCATGGGTTGGCTGGGCATATCACTCAACATACTCGTCGCACGCAAGGGGTGTGTCCCTCCTGATTTCTAAAATGTTGCCCTTTGAATTACATGACTTAAAAACAGATCCACAGGGTAGATACTTATTTGTCCACGCTAAGATATATGGGGAGCAAATTTTGTTAATTATATTTTATATATTTATATATATATATATATATATATATTTGCTATGACAGTCCTCCTTGAGGGACTTGAGTACATGTCTAACCGCCCGACGGTCTCGGCCGTCTGGATGGGGGACTTCAATGCCACCATAAACCCCCTATTAGACAGATTACAACCGGCAGGCTCTACACACAGTCCCCTCACAAGTCCCAGGTTTGCCAGATTAATAACTCAGATTGGATTGGTTGACTCATGGAGATCATTATACCCTACCACTAGGGCATACTCCTGTTTTTCCTCCTCTCACAATACGATGTCCAGGATAGACTATATACTCCTGATGCAGACTCTAATCCCCCGTCTTCGGTCAGCCTCCTTCTGTCCTAGGTTACTGTCAGATCACAGCCCATATTGTGTCACACTCTTGGTACCTCTGGACAGACCCCCCAGGCCATGGAAACTTAATCCATTTTGGCTGTCACTGCTGCCGGATAGCAATGAAATCGAGCAAGAATGGCAACGTTTTTTTCAATCTAATGAACATACCTCCTCTTTTTTAAATGTATGGGAGGCTTTCAAGCTACATGCCAGAACACACCTTACATCTTGTATTAATAATATTAAGCGGTCCACTGCTGAGCACACAGATAGGGCATTAGAGGAATTATCTTTAGCTGAAACCCAATACGAACAGGATCTCACCCCAGACAGAGCTGCATGCCTCAAACTGCGAACTAGAGTGGTGAATCAGATACAATTTGAGATGTCGAGGAGGAAACTCTTTTTCGCCCGACAGAAATTCTATGAACAAGGCGAGAGGGCGGGCAAACTGTTAGCATATATGGTTCACAGAGAAGATAGGCCTCCAGTAGTGATTGCACTGAGGGACACGGGAGGAGAACTGATCACGGACCCGGCTGAAGTAACAGATAGGTTCAAACAATTCTTTAGTACACTCTATACCTCCAATGCGCTAGAAGACACAACCTCCATGGAACACTTTCGAGATAGTCTAGACCTTCCAAACCCCAGAACAAACGAGACAGCTGGACAAACCGGTCACGCATGATGAGATTGTGTCGGCCGTGGGGAGCTTCGCTAGATCTAAATCCCCAGGCTCAGACGGTTTACCCATTGAGTTTTACTCGCAGTACGGTGAGACCCTAACCCCAAAACTGCTGCTGCTATATAACCAAATCTTTGAAAATTCCATAATGCTCAACACCATGAGAGAAGCTACAATAGTGTTAATTCCCAAACCTGGCAAGGACCCGGAATTACCCGAATCTTATAGGCCTATATCATTATTACAAGTAGATGTCAAAATCCTGGCTAAAATCTTAGCAATACGTCTCAATCGGGTTATCCTTGATCTGATACATGAAGACCAAGCTGGATTCATGCCAGGCAAAAACACGTCGTTTAACCTTAGGAAACTTTTCATCAATGCGCAGGCCTGTCATGACAATGTCAGGGAAAGAGTAGTGGTGACCCTTGATACAGCCAAGGCGTTTGATTCCGTAGAGTGGAGTTACTTGTGGAAATGTTTGGAAAGGTTTGGTTTTGGCCCCAATTTCCTCAAGTGGATTCGCTTACTCTATCACAACCCAGTGGCCAAAGTGGTAGCGAATGGCTGGATTTCTAAGCCGTTCGCTTTGACGAGAGGCACAAGACAGGGCTGCCCCTTATCCCCGCTGTTATACGCCCTGGCCACAGAACCCCTTGCAGTGTCAATAAGGACAAACCCTTTAATAAAAGGCCTTCGGGTAGGAGAGTTTGAAGAAAAGGTGAGTATGTACGCCGATGACACTCTGTTATATCTTGCAGACCCTGGCCCATCCCTTGTGGAAGCCTTAAGGACGATAGACTTCTTTGGCTCCTTTTCTGGACTCAGAATCAATTGGGGGAAGTCCAAAGTTCTGCCACTTGATCTGACTCCACAGACGGAACCTCAGGTGGATCTCCCCCTATGTCGAGTGAGTCAAATTAAATACCTGGGAATACAATTAAATAGATCCCTCTCTGACTACATACCGCTTAATATACAACCACTCTATGCCATGATCAAGGATAAAATGCAAACCTGGGCCAAACCACCCTTTGGGGTCATGGGTCGTATCAGTCTCGTAAAAATGGTACTGCTCCCAAAAATTTTATACATGATCTGGCACACCCCGGTCTACTTACCACTAAAAGTCTTTAAAACAATCGACATCATCCTCAAATCATTTGTATGGGGGAAGAGCAGACACAAGCTAGCCTGGAGGACACTTAAAAACCCAACTGACCTGGCAGGAGCCTCGCTACCGGATTTTGGCCTGTATTATATAGCGGCACAGCTATCTCAGTTGTTCCATATAGACCAATCGGATAGGGGGAGGTTCACCCGCCTCCTGTGCCCTACCTGGGCACGGGGGATGTCAGACCCACTTTGCATAATTGCGACAGAACTGGGTACAGATAGTGAGAGACGTTGGGAGATGGGCTCCCTTATAAAGCATTATAGGAAAATATGGCAGATTGCATCCACCAAATTAGGGATACCGGAGATAAATTCCTATACTCCTATTTGGCACAACAAGGCACTCCCAGAGTTCCTAACAATACCACATCCAGAATTATGGAGCAATAGAGGGATAATCTATATATCTCAAATCTTTAAAGAAGGCACACTTAGAACGTTTGATGATTTGAAGGCACAATTTAACCTTCCGAACAGTATGTTCTTTCGGTTCCTACAGTTGCGTCATGCAGCTCTGACTCAGTTTTTGAGGCCACCGCCTGACTTGGCAGACAATCCCCTCATGTTAGTAATCAAAGGAGAGGAAGCACAAAAACTGACATCTACATTTTATAATATGTTATTAACGCCCTCAGCAACTAAACTAGCATATGATCTCAAGTTAAAGTGGAGGGGGGACCTTGGAGATATGGAGGATGAGGACTGGAGTGAGGCATTGGACAAATGTAAAAAGGTTTCGCCCAAACTCTCAGACAGACTGACGCAACTATTCATACTGCATTGCTCTTATCTAACCCCACTCAGATTAGCTAAATTCGATGCGGAAAGGCGACCCACCTGCCCTATATGCAAGTGCGAAGTAGGCACACTATATCATATGCTATGGACCTGTCCAGAGATACAGAACTTTTGGAAACAGGTGGTCGCCTTCCTGCATGACATTATGGGCTCCCCCATGTCGCTAACCCCCAAAACATGCCTGTTGGGTATCCTTGCAGAAGAGGCTCTAGACACTCACACAGTAACATTCATACATGGATCTCTATTCGCTGCTCGAAAAACTATAGCCAAAGTGTGGTTGAGGCAGGCACCGCCTAGGTTGGCTGACTGGGTGTCGGAGGTGAACAACACATTACCGTTCAAGAGATTTATATATATCAATAGAGGGTGCCCTGGTAAATATAATAAAATTTGGGATCGTTGGCTAAATTCCCCCTCCTCGTGTGACTGACTCATTGACAGGGGAGAGGCTGAAGTGTGACACATAGGGGCCAAAAAATGAGCTACAACAAGGGCATCTTAACATATGTGGACGGGCAGAATGTATACCCTTTGAATTATATCTGTTTGTAACAAGATTAAAAATGGAATGCTACCAGATACATGTGAGCATAAAATGTAACCAGTTGGTAAATGTACTATACTATATGTTTTCTTGAAATAAACGTTTTAATAAAAAAAAAAAAAAAAGATGAGGGGGAAAGAGGGCATCCCTGTCTGGTCCCATTACTAATGGAAAAGGCGTCCGACAGGCAACCATTAACCCTGACTCTGGCTCAGGGGTTAGAGTATAAACTGAGGATGCTGGTTAGCATAAATTTCCCTAGGCCAATGTTGCTCAGGGTGCATGCCATAAAGTCCCAGGCTACCCTGTTGAACGCCTTCTCCGTGTCAGTGGACATAAAAAAGCCTTCTGTGTGTGTTGTGTTAAGCCAATAATTTAAGTTCAGGGCCTTAATAATATTGTCGCGTGCCTCTCTTCCGGGGACGAAACCTGCCTGCTCTTTGGAAGGTGAAGGTAGTAGGGGCTGCAATCTACTGGCCAGAATCTTTGCAAAGATCTTGACATCTGAATTTAAGAGGGAGATGGGGCAGTAGTTTTCAGGTAGAGAGTGGTCCTTTCCCGGTTTTGGAATCACTGTAATGTGTGCCTCTAAAAGGTCTTTAGGTGGGGAGGGAGTGTCAGCCATTGAATTAAAAGCTTTGATAAAATGGGGAGCCAAGCTATTAGAAAATGTCTTGTAGTAAATGTTGGGAAGTCCGTCTGGGCCTGGACATTTGCCGGGTTTCAAGGAATTAATGGTTTGTTGAAACTCTTGGGTGGTTATAGGGCTTTCCAAGGCTGTGATATCGTCCTCTGAGAGTTTGGGGATGTTAGATTTTGCAAGGTAATCTCTAATAGCTTGAGAACGAGGAAGATCACTAGTGGCGGGCAGTTTTTTAAAGGTATATTATACAGTTTGGAATAATACTCAGCAAAGGATTTAGCTATGTCTATGGTATTTGATCGTTTACGGCCTGTGCGGTCATTTAGGAAGGGGACATTAGTCTGGATTTTCCTACCCTGAAGAAGTCTGGCCAGCATCTTGCCGTTCTTATTAGCGTGTTCATAGAACATCTTGGAAGTTAATGCATATTTTTTCTTTAATTGAACATTGAGTTCCTCTAATAGTGCTTTTCTGGCCTGAGTCAGTTCTGTATATGTGGATATGGCATGGGATTGCTTATGGGAGGCCTCCAGTTTGTGAATTTGTGCGATAAGGTCATTAACTTTGGTCTGTTTAATTTTTTTGATGTGGGCTGATAGTGCAATGCATTTACCGCGTATGGTGAATTTATGAGCAAGCCAGACATTAAGGTCGGAGGTTTCACCCTGTGAGTTGAGGTCAAAATAGGTCTCTAACTCTGATTGTAGTTGGAGTTTGTGTGAGGGGTCTGAGAGTAGAAAGTTATTCAATTTCCACGTCTTTTCTCTGGTGAATTTTTGTGGGAGTTTTAGTATCATAGTGGTGGGGTTGTGGTCAGAAAGGGTAGAGGGTTCAATGGAGGCTGAGTGGAGGTATTGTAAGTCGTTTTGAGAGAGAAAGATATAATCCAGTCGTGAGTACTTTTGATGGGAGGGGGAGAAAAACAAGAAGTCTTTAGTGTTTGGGTGGAGAGTTCTCCAGGTATCTAATAAAGATAGGGAGCGGAGCTGGAGTTTAATCTGTTTAAGTGCTCGGTAGGGAAGAAATGAGGAACCTGAGGATGAGTCCAGACTTGGTTGGAGCGGGACATTAAAGTCGCCTCCCATCACCACCATACCCTCGTGAAAGGGTATTAATTGGTTAAAGGTCTCTCAAAAAAAGAAACCTGATGGCGATTGGGAGCATACACATTAACAAATGTCACGGGTTTGTCGTAAATTGTACCTTTTATGAACAGATATTGTCCTTCGGGGTCTCACAGTTGGTCTTTAAAGATAAAGGGAAGGTCCTTAGCAAACAAAGTGGCTACTCCTTTGGTTTTGGAGGCGGGAAAGGAGGCATGGTAAACGGTTGGGTAACGTTTATCCGTGCATTTAGGAACTGAGGGGCCTCTGGAGTGCGTTTCCTGAATAAATGTTACTTGTGCTCGAAGTCTGTGCATCTCCCTGAGAAATAGGGAGTGCTTTTCGGGAATATTGAGTCCTCTGGCATTCATAGAGAGTACTTTAAGAGTCCTGTAGTTGGGCATCTTTAGAGAATGTGATATGAGTGCATTGTGAGAGTGAATCTGCCTGCAACTGGTCTCAGGGGAAAGAAACAAATATAGTAAAAATATGAGAGAACAATAGAAGAGAGTAAAAAAAAGGGGAGGAGGAATAAGGGTGGGGTTGTTGGAAGAGAAGAGGGGAGAGGAGAAAGAGGGAAGGGGATTCTCTGGAAGGGGTAGAGGATGGGTGAGTTGGTGGTGCTGGGGACCGACTCACTGAGATCACCTCAAAAAGAACAGTCCAGAAAAACCGGGCTGAGTGGGGGGTAAGTGGGTTGGCACGAGGGGAGGACTTGGCAGCCGTCAGGGGGAGACAACATAGGAATGGGCACTTTGACTTGGGATATTACTTAAGGTATAGTTGTCCTAAAACAATGCAAAGCAATAAACCATACTAATAGGCATGTAATATTTTAGCAAAGTTAACAACAGCAATGCTGAGTGGTGCGCGTAAAGGCGCCATGGAAGGAAAAGTCAACCCGTCTGGGAGAGGGCCTCCGGAGCGCAGGGACCGAGGGAAACGTCACCCTAGAAGCCATCCGAAGATCGCGTACAGGGTGCGTGATACGATCGGGAGCTCCCATGGGGACCACGACCGACTCCGTCTGAGCACATCCAAAACAAAAGGGGGGAGGATCCCCTAAGAGTGATCAGCTCGGTCCCAAGGATCAGGGGACCAGAATATGTCATAGTCCCGGGCCCCCAGAGAACCATCCCAGACCGGTCACAACATCACTGCAGCTATAACAAACAACCTGTTAAAAAAATAAATCAGAGAGAAGAACAAAATTGTACATTTTAAGGAAAACAAAAGAAAAAGATAAGGCATCGCCTTTGATAGGAGGTCAAAGAGATCTCATTGTGGGATTCCCAGGGAGGGGGGTCCAGAGGTTCTATGAGTTTCTCCAAATCGGGACCGTTTAATGAAGTCGGCTAGTTCGTAAAGCGGGTATCACACTTGCTGGGAACGATCGAGTTTCTGATGCGTTCGGTCTGGCGCCTAGTACCTTTCGGTTCCACAAAATCTCCTCGCTGCCTTCAATTATAATGATTTGTAGGAGAGCTAATTCCAAGGGTGGGCTCACCGAAGTCGGGCTAGGAGTGAGTGGGGAGGAGAAAGAGCTTATGGGAGAAAAGAAACAGCAAGGAGATCGAAAGCAACTTAGCTGCAACTGTCCTGAATGCGTCTGGTGATGAGGAAAGCTTTTCAGTTATCTGTGAGAGGCTTGCCCTGGGGAGCAGGGACCGGAGCAGGTCCAGGGCCTCTCCTATTGCGCCTGTAGGGAGTTGTGTTAAGGCGGCGACCAGATGTACGTTGCTCCAGGGGAATGGGAGCGAGCTCCCTCCAAGCTGGTGGGATAGCAAATTCTTGGTACCATTCTGGGACAGGATGAACTCGAAGAACTGGGCAAGGTCTGCTGGCGTGTGAAGAGTGAAAGAACGACCGCTTATGGTGACACATAATCCGAAGAGAAATCTCCATTTGTATACAATGCGGCGATCTCGTAGGGCGGAGAGGATGGGTCGTAAAGCTCTTCTATGACTCAAGGTGATCTGCGAGAGATCCTGGAAGATCTTGACTTCTGTGTCATTAAAGCGGATTTCTTCTTGATCTCTTGCTCTGGTCGCAATCTCCTCCTTGAGCTTGTAATCGGAGAAGCAGCAGATAATGTCCCTGGGAGGATCACCTTCCCTCCCCCTGGGTCTCAATGCTCTGTGGGCACGATCAAACTCAATCGGGGTGTCTTGGGCCCACACTCTTAGGTTATTGAATAGCGACTGGAGAGCCAGGGGGATTTGATTGTGTTCCATGGTCTCTGGGATGCCTCTAATCCTTAGATTCTTCCTGCGACCTCGGTTATCCATGTCCTCCAGGCGACATTGCAGTTCAATCATATGGAATTGGAATTGGGCACCGTGCTGTTGAAGCTCTCTGACGTCTTCATCATGGCGTCCTGCAGCACGTTCTACCTCCTCAAGCCTATCGGAGACCCCTCTCAGTTCGTCCTTCAGTTCCATAACAGCATCATTAAGGGCTCCTTTTATATCAGATGCAATGTTCTGGAGATCAGACATCTTTGGGACCTGTTGTATCAGGTCTAGAAGCCTGTCTTGATTCGTTGGAGTATTCAGCTTAGGTGAGCCGTCGTCTGGCTTCCGCACCATGTTGGAGGGTCTCTGAGCTGAGCGGGATGTGGAGGCTTGTGAGGGCTGTGAACGGAATAATTTCGGGAGGTTTCAGCTGGAATACGATTGCGGGGTGTGGGAGAAAGGCAGCTGGCGTCCTATTTTGCCCATAGTCGTCTAGTGCTGGCTATAAAGGCTAAAGATCTCCCCCTTGGTGCCGGAGCTCCGAGTTCAGGCAGCCATTCCGTCCGCGCACCAGGCCACACCCCTTCTTTTTCTTTTTGTCACCTTCTATTGTCCTAGGATTATTTTCATTACTGTGAAAATATTCTTTGAGCCTTAGTCTCCTGAAGAATTTCTCCATATCTGACCATACTTGTAAATTATCCAATTTGGTGGTTGGGCAGAATGTGAGGCCTTTGGAGAGGAGTTATTTCTGGTATGGAAGTTTATGATTTGACAAATTTATGATTCCAAGTTCCTCTGTTATATCCACATTTTCAGTCAGGTCAGCATTTACACAAGGGATACCTTATTATAGAAGTTGTGCTTGTATTATGTTGTTTGTGTTGTATACAAAAGGTCTGCTCTTGGAGTTTTTTTTTTTTTTGCTTCCTGTTGATGGCAAGTTTTTGCAGTTGTCTTAAGGTTTCAATTTCATTCTTGATTTGTTTGATGCTTGCAGGGTCCTAAGATGTTGAGGTTTCAAACACCAACTGCTTTTGCTTCCTGATTGTTTCCCTTTTACCATACAGTTTATAAATGAGGTTGTTTCTTAACCTTTCACTGGTATGTCTGCAGAGTCCTTCTGCATAAGGAGAGTTCAGTGATTTTTAATCGGGAGACCTTGTGGTATGAGATTCTTCTTTTTGCATCTTGAGAGAAAGAAGATGTCACTGTTGACCTTTGTTTCCTTTGTGATCTGGTTGGTTAACTGCTTCTTCATGCAGCTATATGCAGTATTTTCTATCATACTTGAGGTGATTGTAGCTGTATTAGTGCCGTTTTGGCTTTGACTTGGGTTATCAGGCCCAGGGGCCATTCATTTCTCCTCGAGTGCGAGTCTTTCACGAGAACAACGTTACCGGGTTCCAAGTTGTGTTTGCTGTCTTCAAAGGGATCAAGTTGCTTTAGATGAGAGTCTTTTGGAACATTCTTTTGATTTTGAAGGCATTCCAGAGTTAGTGCATAAGTCTCTTGTTGGACACAATGGATGATAACATTTTTAGCTTGTGTGAGCTCATCCACTGTGTATGCCTTGCGACAATAGTGCCAACCTTTGCAATGTCTTGATCCTGTAGGTGTTGCTCTAAAAGATCCGGCTATGTAAATTAAACAGGCTATAGCTCTGCATAAAGACGTCCAAGTGGATAATCTATGAAAAAAGCTTGGATCCCAAAAATTTGTTGGAAACTGTTGTGTGTAGTGCAGAAACCTGAGGGCGGATTTCTGCATCAGATTCAGGCTCCAACAGTATATATGTGCCTTTTTCAGGAGTGCTAGGTGCTGGCTTGTACAAGAAGGGTGGTCCTGTGAGCCATGTAGTATCTCTAAGACGGGATGCTGGCACAGCCCTTGTACCATTGTCTGCTAGGTTATGATCAGCTGATACATAATGCCAATGGGTAGGCTGCGTAGAAGTCCTGATCCTCAGGACTCTGCTATGTACATAGAAATAGAATCTCCTGTTCTCATTGTGAATGTACCCCAGAACTACCTTGCTGTTGGTGTAAAACTCTGTGACCTCAAGTTCTGTATCTATTTCAGATGTAATCAGTTTTGCTAGCTCCACTGCAACTGCTAGCTCAGCAGCACAAGGGAACAGATGGGGAACACCAGTTATAAGCTATCACCCATTGGATGGAACTAAAAAGGGTATGCAGTAGTCTTACACAGGGAGTAGGAATATCGGTAGGCTTCGATATATGCGTGAAATCAGCCATTTGTCTCTGGGTGAAATTTGTTCAAATTGTGAATATGGGGTATGAAGAGTTAGAGAATAACAGTCTCTATATCATTTTATACAATGCTGATCCCTTTGGTTTCCCTATTTTGTTAAATTTGTGACTGACAAAAAAGGTATAGAGTTGCTTAGGATACACGTATACATACTGTATAATGCCAATAGATTTTTTATTTTTGTAGTATTTTTGAATAGGTGTTCATGTCATTCCTTGTCTTTGTGGCTGTGTCCCTAGGTGTGATGTGTTTTTGGGGGGCCCCGTTTGTTGGTTTGGTGGGCAAGGGGCCAAACTCTGACTTTTGCCATGTTGCTATCCATTGAGCCACAAGAGTGTGGTAGCTGCCTAGTGGGCATGCATGCAAGCATGCGCAGTTGCTCCCTGGAATTACTGAGGCTAATTTCTGAGGGTTATATGAGGGGGTGACTCAGCCCTGACACTCAGGATTCTCTGTCCTCTGATGCATATAGCATGTGACCCTTGCTAAGGTCATTTGGTTTCAAGTTCACATATGTGTACATCTGAGGTATGTTATAAGCTGCTATACTAGCTGGGCTGAGTCTGAATGTGGTTGAGAGAGCTTGGACTATATTACATTATATTGTTTTTCTACACGATAGACTCCTGTGCCCCATGGTGTTGACACTGCTATAGCAGGAGAACTTTGAAGATCCGAACTATGGATCGCTTAGCCTTCTTATATATGTTGTTTGGCTCCAAGTTCATGTAGTTGTACATTTGAGGTATGTATTAAGCTACTACATTGGCTGGGCTTTAAATATGGTTAGGACAGTGTATATCTGGATTATACTATTTTGTTTCTCTATATAGTAGATTTTTGTGCTTTATGGTGGTGACATTTCTACAACATTTGTATTTTTTGAATTTTTTGAATTTTTGTAGATCAAGTTTTTGGATCATTGAACTCTCCTAAAGATATATGAAACAGTTTCTTTTTCTCCTTGTGTGGTGGATACTTTTGAAGGTAAATGGGGTTTGTCTATAGTTGTCTTTAGCAATAGAGAAATGTTGATGTATTGGATAGGACGTTGAATATATGCACTTCTGTTTTAGAACCTAGCCTGAGGCAGCGGTTGTAATTCTGAGGAAACCACATATTTGTTTCCAGTTCGGTGGACAATCAAGTAAATATACTGGTAACTATACATGCAGTATATATATATATTTGTTTTATATATGACTTATATGGCCTGCTGGGAGCTATTTTGCTTTAATTTACATATTGTAATGTGGATGGTCCATGTTTTGCCTCACTTTTCAGGCTGCATTTAGTTCTTGATATGGCAAGGTATATAATGATTATTTGGGTTTAAGGGGTAAATATGAGTTGGGGTGGGGTGTCCATGTTGGTGTGCACCCAGTTTAGCCTTCATTTTGGGCACATTTTTTCATACCTATCCCAGGGTTAATGCAGTGTGGAGGTTTTCCTATTAGAGGGTATTGTATGACATGACTGGTATTGTATGATACGTATGATAATTATGATAATTTTGTTATGCTTTGTATTTATTTAGAAAATATTAATAGTAAAAGCAAACTCATATTTGGCTCCTGAAGATGTAGCCCAGTGGTTCTCAACTTCAGTCCTCAAGTACCCCCAACAGGCCATGTTTGCAAGTTTTCCATGATCTTGCACAGGTGCTTTAACCACTTGCCGACCGTGTAGCGTAGATACACGGCGGCAAGTGGCACCCATTGTTGTGGGAGGACGTTATATAATGTCCTCCCACAATCGCGCTCCCGCGCGCCCCCTGGGGCGCGCACCTTGGAGCATCCGTGACCGCCGGGTCTATGAGACCCGGCGCATCACAGATCACGGTAAATGGCCGCTTGGAGTGGCCGTTTACCACGTGATCGCTCCGTCAAATGCCAGAGCATCACATGTAAACAAGCCGGCGGAAGTGTCGGCTTGTCTCCCCCCTCTCCGCACCGATCGGTGCAGTGTGACAGGGAAGGGGGGAGAGGGGGGAGAGAGGAGATGCAGCGGTGCTGTGGGCAGGATCTGAAGTGCCCACAGCACCGCTATGTGACAGGCAGGGACCCCCTCATCACCCATGCACCCACATACATGCCCACCCATCCGTCACCCATACATACATGCCCACCCATCCGTCACCCATACATCCATGCCCACCCATCCGTCATCCATACATCCATGCCCACCCATCCGTGCTCACCCATGCATCCGTGCTCACCCATCCGTCACCCATGCATCCGTGCTCACCCATCCGTGTCCACCCATCCGTCACCCATGCATCCATGCTCACCCATCCGTGTCCACCCATCCGTCACCCATGCTCACCCATCCGGGTCCAC
>BLSH010440363.1:488087-519989 GCA_018402905.1 Glandirana rugosa
CAGGAGTTCATGGGGGTTGTCCAGTACAAAACCCTTAAAGAGAATCTATTTTATCGACAGGTTTTGTGGTTCCGTAACTGAGAATAAATTGGTGAACTGTTGACCCGTGAATTTGGGGGAAGGATTGGTCTGGTTAAAAGTCGAAAGTCACGAGAGTGTAAAACTTACTGTTAATGAGTCAGTATGATGTGACATGGGTATACTTTAAAAGCAGGAAAAAAAGTGTGTTTATCTCGAAAGAAAACCACCATAAATTAGAGTAAACCCCACAAATAAAAAACTCGTTATTGAAGAAAAATTACTAATTTGCAAAATGTTATAACAGAAATAAAGAAAAATGCATTTTTTTACAAAATTTTCGGTATTTTTCCATTTATTGCTCAAAAAATAAACACCCCAAATGAGATTAAATACCACCAAAAGAAAGCTCTATTTGTGTGAAAAAAAGGACGAAAATTTCATATGGGTACAGTGTAGTATGACTGAGTAATTGTCATTCAAAATGTGAGAGCACTGAAAGCTGAAAATTGGTCTGGTTAGGAAGGGGGTTTAAGTGCCCAGTTGTCAAGTGGTTAAATAAGAGTCAATGCCTTGGTGTTTTGGACAGCTATTTTATCTAAGAGAAATTCCCAAAACATGACCTGTTGGGGGTACTTGAGGACTGAGGTTGAGAACAACTGATGTAGACTATGCCAAGAAACGCGTTGAGCCATATAACTTTGAAATGGAACATCTGATGATGAAGATGTTCTGTTCCCCTGTTTAAATGGTTGTATGGTTTTATTGTATTGTGCTGTGTTTTATGTAAATTTTGTAAACAAATGAGCAATCAATAAAGTTACTGAATAAAAGAACCAAATACATTTTAACCACTTCAGCCCCAGAAGGATTTCCAGCTTTAGGACCGAGGCACTTTTTTCAATTTGGCGCTTTAACTGGTAATTGCACGGTCATGAAATGGTGTACCTAAAGAAAATTTGTGTCCTTTTTTCCCCATAAATAGAGCTTTCTTTTGGTGGTATTTGTTCACCTCTGCGCTTTTTATTCTTTGCGATATAAACAAAAAAGAATGAAAATTTTGAAAAAAAATTATATTTTCAAGTTTATGTTATTACAAAAACAGAATAAGCGAAATATTAGTCATACATTTTATTTTGGAAAGTAGACACACCAAGCTATTTGCTGAGAGGCACATTGAGTATTTTGCAGATCTCACTTTTTGGCACAAAGTTTTTAAATTTGAAAAAAGTACAAAAAAATAAAAAAATCTGTTTATTTCTTCATTTTCCAAAACAAATGAGAGCTGCAAAATACTCACCATGCCTCTTAGCAAATGCCTTGGGGTGTCTACTTTCCAAAATGTGGTCATTTCAGGGCCTCCAAAACCATGATAGGTACTGAGGAGTAAAATCACCATTTTATGCCCTTAGAAAGCCTGAAGGCGGTGATTGAATTTTGGGGTTCTGTAAGCAGCTAGGCTCCCAAAAAGTCTCACACATGTGGTATCTCCATACTCAGGAGAAGCATCAGAATGTATTTTGGGGTGTAATTGCACATATACCCATGGCACGAGTGAGCAATATATAATTTAGTGACAACTTTGTGTAAAAAAATAAATAAATAAATAAATAAAAATGGTAATTTCCCCGAAACTTGTGGCAAAATATAAAATATTCCATGGACTCAACATGCCTCTCAGCAGATAGATTGGGGTGTCTACTTTCCAAAATGGGGTAATTTGTTTTTTTTTTTTTGCTATCTGGGCATTTCATGGCCTCTGAAACCTGGATAGGTAGTGAGGAGTGAAGGCATACATTTTTGCCTTTAGAAATCCTGAAGGCGGTGATTGGTTTTCGGGGTCCTGTATGCGGATAGGTTCCCAAAAAGTCTCACACATGGGGTATCCCTGTACTCAGAAGAAGCATTAGAATGTATTTTGGGGTGTAATTCCACACATACCCATGGCATGTGTGAGAAATATATCATTTCAGTGACAACTTTGTGTATTTTTTTTTTGTCATTTTTCAATCACATGACAAACAAGTAAAATATTCCATGGACTCAACATGCCTCTCGTAATCTCTTGGGGTGTCTACTTTTCCAAAATGGGGCCATTTGGGGGGGTTTGAACTGTCCTGTAATTTTATGCCCAACATTACACATTCTTCTAACCACCAAGTATTTGCTGACACTTTTTGTTTACATGAAAAAATACTTTGTTTTTTCTAGAAAATTACTTTGAACCCCCAAAAATTATATATTTTTTTAAAGCAGAGGCCCTACAGATTTAAATAGTGGGTGTTACATTTTTTTTTCACAAAGTATTTGCGCAGCGATTTTTCAAACGCAATTGTTGGGAAAAAAAACACCTTTTTGAATTTTAATGCACAAAAATACACTATTTTACCCAAATGTTTGGTGAAATATAAAAGATGATCTCATGCCGAGTGCATAGACACCAAACATGACATGCTTTAAAAATGACACACACCCGCAAAGCAGTGACAAACTATATACATTTTTAAAAGCCTTTAAAAGCCTTCACAGGTTACAACTTTAGATCGGCAGAGGAGGTATACTGCTAGAATTACTGCCCACAATCTGACGTTTGTGGTGATATCTCACATGCATGGTGAAATTGTTGTTTACATATGACACGAGACTGACGCTTGCGTCCACCTTTGCGCACGTGCAGGGGGAAGCAGGGGTGCATTTTTTTTTAATCATTCATTTTGCTTTTTGTTTTGTTTTTACACTATCCCTCTCATCTTTTTTTATCATTTTTATTTTTATCACAGGGATTTTAAATATCAACGATGATAAAAATAGGTATTGTCGCATTTTTTTTTTTTAAATTTGGGGTCTACTAGACTCTAGATCTTTCCCCAGCCCTTAAAGCATCTGACCACACCAAAATCGGTGTGATAAGATGCTTCCCAGATTTCCCAATGGCTCTGTTTATATCCGTCACAAAATGCTTGCAGCCTCTGGTTTCTTAGGTCATATAGATGAGCCATTCTAGTCTTCGATCAGCTCTATGGTCAGCTGGTGGAATCACTGGCTGCATTCTCGCGTTCCCCGTGAGCCTGAGAAGACCAGCAACATACTAGTTTGTTGCTGGTCCTTGTTGGGCATATATTGTAATGTTCTTTTTTTTCATGCAGCCTGTGGGTTAAATGAAAAAAAAGAATCAATCAGTGGGTATGCCCACCATTAGAAAACCTCCCTTCATCCACCCACTTCTAATGGTGGGCATAGACGCTTTTTAAAAATATATACCGGAGCATAGGGGCAATCTGCCCCAATTTCCACCCTGCCCCTATGCTCCAGAATATATACTCTTTTTAACTGTGGTGGTGACATCACCGCCTACAGCGCTGGAGTCGCTGCTTTATGAATGGTGGGAGCAAACGCTTTTGCTGTCACCATTAATAAATCAATGCTGCAGCTGAATGGCGTACCTGAAAGGTAGCATTCAAAACATTCTTCGATGCAGAGACCAGGCTGGTCAGGACAGGTGGGACAATAAGTGTGGGTGTCACGCCTGTATCCACGTCGTCTGCAGACACAACATCTCTTTTGGGATGTTCTGTGGCCTGGAGTACCACGGAGGACTCGTGGAAAGTGCCTCCCATGCAGCCAGCTAACTGCATTCAAATTGTGAAGTGGGGGTGCAGGACCATCTGGAAACAGAAGGGCTGTGATGATCTCTTCCTTGAATTTGAGGAAGGATCCCGGCTGTCCTGACGCTCTGTATAAGACATGAGCGTTCAGCAAAGCCAATTGAAAAAGGTATACAGACACTTTTTTGTACCAGCGTCTGGCCTTATGGGCAATTAGGTACGGTGCCAATAACTGGTCATTAAGGTCCAACCTCCCATATTTAGGTTGTAATCCTGGGCACAGAGGAGTTTCTCCAAAACTACATTCGCCGTAGGAATTTGGACAGTCGTATCTGCATGAAGGGAGGTCAAAACAAAAACATTCCGATTGTCCCTCCACTTCATTGCGAACAAATTATTACACTTTAATCAGGCACTCTCCCCCTGTCTAAGACAGGAATCTACAAGCCATTGGGGGAAGCCCCAATGATTAGGTTGCACGGTGCCACATGCGCCAATTGGGTGATCAAACAAGTGACTAAAAAGTGGCACGCTCATGTAATAATTGTCCACATACCTTTCCGAATAAGGGTGACACCAAGCTCCACACAATCTTGCCAGCGCTCCCTATCCATCCAGCTCTATGTGACTCTCTTTGCCCTCATAAACCATGAAGCCACATGTATAGCCTGTGGCCCTGTCACAGAAATTATACAGTTTGACCCCGTATCTGGCATGCTTGCTGGGGAGGTATTGTTTGAAAGCAAGACGGCCAGAAAATTTAACCAGGGACTCGTCCACGCACACAACTTGGTTGGGAATAAAAAGTGTGGCAAACTGGGTATTGAAGTGGTTTATAAGGGGCCGAATTTTGTAGAGCCGGTCATATCCAGGGTCACCCTGTGGACGACAGAGTTCATTATCACTGAAGTGCATAAACCACAAAATCTGCTTGTATCGTGTCCTGGCTATTAAAGCAGAGAACACCATTGGCCAGGACCGATGGGAAGGGCCAGGCCAAATACTATTGGCCTGGCCCTGTAGACTGATCAGTTCTCTATCAAATCCGATTGTAGTGCCTGACAGCGTTTTGCGATAAAGAACCAAGTTGCCGCCGTCAAGCCACGGTGGGCGGTCATTTGTTATGCCCCAAAAAACCCAATCTATTAAAAAAAATGGCCAGTAGTAGTAGTAGTAGTAGTAGTAGTAATCAAACTGCTAAATGTATCACTTCCCACTGCAGCTAGAGGTTTTGCTCCCATTTAGTTCACCTGTTTTTTTCTGACCACTGAAGAAGCAATTCTACTTCAGTCTGAACCTCATCCCTACCTTTACTTGGTACACTTTTCTACAAAAAAGTCATGCTTTGTTTTTCATTATAGATTGACAAATGCTCAAACTTACATTTTTTACGTTTTCTGTTTTTTTTTTTATTAATTTTATTATCATGTCTCACAAATTGCATCATTAACCACTTCCTGCCCACCATATAGACAAATGACGTCCGGGCGAGTGGTTCATTATCCTGACTGGACGTCTATTGACGTCCTCAGCATAATCCGCGATCGGGGCGATCGGTAGTGCCGTGGGTCAGTCTGACCCACCGCATTACCGACCGTGGGGTTGATTTAAAAATCTGGAGAGTGAAAAATATGGTGCAGATGTGCATAGTAGCCAATCGACTTATGACTTCAGCTTGTTCAATTAGTCTTTGACAAAAAAAAAATGGAATCTATGCAGAGCTGCAACAGATTTTGCACTCTCCAGTTTTAGTAAATCAACTGCTGTGTGTCAATAAAACATTTAATAACATAGGGTTCAATAGTTCTTTTAGAACATGCATTTTAAACATTTCCATTAATTCTTTCTACAGCTTCTGTTATCATTGTCCTTGACATATACTGTAGGTTCCTCTGCTGTTCTGCCTCAAAGGGGGATTCAAAAGGTTGTACTGTCTAACCCACACTTTGTTATGCATCACCAGGCACTAAACTTTTTGTATCTCCAGCAGATTATGTCCTTTGAAGTGTCTGATCAAGCATCCATTCAAACTGTCTTCAACTGAAAAGCCCAAAGGATATGTTCTGTTACAGAATTAAGTATGCTCTTGTCATCCTTTTGATACCTAGACGAGCAGTCAATATTTGACTAGGAGATACTTATTGATTATAAAGCTGTTTATTTTCACATTGTGGTTTTAGTAAGCAAGGCAGACAGGCTGAACAAAATTATACCACACATTATTAAGGGTCGGTTTACACTGGGAATGACAAAGGAAATTGCTGTGCATTCCTGGGAGATTCACATGCAGTTCTGTGTGGTGCAATTTTAGTCCATTTATTTTGAATTGGGATGAAATAATATCACATTACAATAAAAGTAGTGCACCTAAAAACCTGTTCCTTCTTAGACCCCACACAGGAAAAACAGTGGTCTTCCATCTCTGAATTTTGCACAAACAAATGGATGTAGGTCATTATCACTCAATGACACATCAAATATCACCAACTAATCCATCAGATCCAAATACCTTTCACCCAGGTCCTGGATCTCACTAACCATCTGCCCCTGACTTGGCTCCACACCATTAAGAAAAAGACCAAAAAGAAAGAGGACATTCTTATCAAAATCAAGCTTGGCAAATTTTGCAGTGACTTAGATGACTATAATAACAACAAAATATTCTCTTGGAAAATAACTAAACATTCCCACATACCACCACTCATGAGGATTGACCCTCATGCCCCAGTTACTAATACCTCCCAGATCTGGCCCTTAAACACCCAACCACAGACAGCCCCCTCTCAGCAAGCATTCTGGTATCCTGCCTATACAGGTTCCCAAACCTACAGGTAACAATCACCACAATAATGGAAGACCAAACCAAAAGGTCTCCACTCCAGTATCACATCACATCCAAAACCCCAGACACAGAGGACTACCAATAAGCCACAATTTGAACCATCACCTTCCATCACCTTTGCCCACAGCTGCCAATTTTGCCACCAGCAGTGTACACACACCCACAGTCACGGCACATAGAAACATAGAAAAGTGACGGCAGAAAAAGACTGAGTAGTCCATCGAGTCTGCCCCTTTTTATTTATTTATTTATTTTTTTTAATTTTTTTTTTTTATATATATATATATATATTTTCTTTTTACATTAACCTTGTTGTTTGACTATGGATTTATGTTTATCCCAAGCATGTTTGAAGCCATTTACTGTTGACTGTCTCACAACCTCTGTTGGTAGTTTATTCCAATCATCAACCACCCTTTCAGTAAAATAGTACTTTCTAAGATTAGTTTTGAACTTCCCCCCAGTTAGTTTGAGGTCATGTCCCCGTGTTCTTGATTTTGGTTTCATATTGAAAAGACTGTCCTCCTGAACCTTATTCACCCCCTTGATGTATTTAATGGTTTCAATCATGTCTCCCCTCTCCCTTCTTTCCTCCAGACTGTACATATTAAGTTCCTGAAGTCGCTCTTGATATGTTTTATCCCCCAGACCTTTCACCATTTTTGTTACCCGTCTCTGAACTCGTTCTATTTTATCAATATCTTTTTGTAAGTGTGGTCTCCAGAACTGGACACAGTATTCTAAGTGAGGCACCTGATCTCACATTGGATTCATCCATTTCCATCACATTTGGCCACAACATTGATCATGTTTTGCCCAGTGTCACTAACAATACTAAAGTTCCCTCCTTTGTCTCTTTTTTAGTGTTCCAGATTCCCGATGATGGCCCGTTCTGATTGGCTGAAATGCATCGAGGCTTGTTCGCGTCACGGCGACACGCATCCGCCCATGATCTGACTCAGGGAATCGCGCCGAGCCAATCCTGCAGACGGCTGACAATATACAGGGCCAATTTCCCTTAAAAATCATTTGCCTCACACGCCGGGTGCCAGGATGATTAGGCACCTTACAATGTGAGTACCTTTAAATGTTTTTATCAAAAATAAACATATGTAATTTACGGTATTGCGCAATGAGGTCTTTCTATTCTTTTACACTTATCATGATGTTGAGGGGATCCTAACCCAAGAGCCGGAAGCCTACAGAAATCAGCAGGGGTCACCCCACAAACATGTTTGACCGCACTAGAGATAGTGGGTCATCTACCAGGAGTGCGTGTACATCCATGTGGGGCACCCAGTCTGAGCACATCTATGGCATTTTCTATGCTTAACATATAGGCACTGAACACCTTATCCACCTCTATATGGGACTGTATATATGGACTCTGTTAACATAATGCTATATATTCAGTTATTGTTTTTTCTGTAATTAGCGCAGTGGAATTATTTTATATTTCATGTGGTCTTATAGCAGCACCATCTCTAATGTAATACATTATTAGAGTGTGCTCCCCAAGTATACATTTGTCTCCTCATGTTCAACACACCATGTTTGGACCCTAATCCTCCTTCTACCCCACTCAATACAAGGGCCTGTGCATTAAAGCTTTCTACTATGTTGTTTACTCTGACTTGCTTGCTCCTTAGCCAAGAACCATCACATCCTTACCCTGGCAAAAAGAAAAAGACTAGGTACCCTTACCAGTAACTATGACTTGGTCATCAAGTCAGCTGATAAGGGAGGGGGCATAGTTATACAAAAGAGAGCTGATTACATCTTGGAAGCCACCAGATTACTCTCTGACACTAATACATACAGTATCTGACAAAAGCCTCTTCTCTGGTTATTTGGTAGCATCATTTGTGGAATGACACTTCAAAGGAGGTGGGAGATGATAATGGAACAGGAATTACTTGACCCTAAATGACAGCTGATGTGTTAATAATCATCTTTATTAAGATTCTGTCATAGCCTAAGAGTGCCCCCCAACCCCCATTGACTCAATGTACCAGTCTTAGCATATGTGAGAGGGAGTGTCTCTACATGGAATGGGTGAGGAGTAAAGTTGAGCGGACACCTGGATGTTTGGGTTCGTCGGGTTCGGCCGAACTTCGTGAAAAAGTTTGAACTTGACCAGAACTTGACCCCGGACCCCGAACCCCATTCAAGTCAATGGTGACCTGAACTTTTGGGCACAAAAATGGCTGTAAAAAAGTCCTGGAAAGGGCTAGATGGCTGCAAAAGGAAGCAACATGAGGGTAAGAGTAGGACAAGTGCCATGCAAACAAAAAAAATGGAGGAGGAGGTGGATGTGGAGTAGAAGGTTGAGCAGGCTGTGACCGTGGCGGTGTAGGTGGAAGTGGCGGTGGAGGAGGAGGTAGCCAACACTGTTTTTTGTTTGTTTGTTTTTTTTCTAATTGGGTAAGCTCCCAAAATATTGAGACATATTAAAAAAAAACAAGTATACCAGTGGCTGTGTGAGGCCGGTCTAAATGTCTATTCTGCACAAGGTACAGACAAGTCTTGTGGGATCCATGCCTGGTTCATTTTAATAAAAGTTAGCTTGTCCACATTGGCAGTGCACAGGCGGCTGCGCTTGTCTGTGATAACGCCCCCTGCTGTGCTAAACACACGTTCAGACAATACACTGGCTGAATGGCAGGCCAGCACCTCCAAGGCATAAATGGCAAGCTCAGGCCATGTGCCCAATTTGGAGACCCAGAAGTTGAATGGGGCAGACCCATCAGTCAGTACGTATAGGCATTTGCACACATACTGTTCCACCATGTTGCTGAAATGCTGCCTCCTGCTAAGATGTTGCCTATCAGCTGGTGGTGCTGTTTGTTGCGGCGTGCTGCTGACAAAGCTATTCCACAATCTGGCCATGCTAAGCCTGCCTTCTGAGGTGCTGGCAGTGCCACAGCTGCATTGGTGACCTCTTCCTCCTCCTCCGCCTTCGCCTTGTGCTTCCACTGAGCCACCTGTGTCATTTGGGAATGCGCCCAGCAGCGCGTCTACCAGCGTGCGCTTCCGATCACGCTCCAGTGAGGGAATTAAGTATGGCACATTGTCCTTGTAACGGGGATCCAGCAGGGTGGCCACCCAGTAATCAGCACAAGTTACAATGTGGGCAACTCGGCTGTCGTTGAGCAGGCACTGCAGCATGTAGTCGCTCATGTGTGCCAGGCTGCCCAGAGGCAAAGACAAGCTGTCCTCTGTGGGAGGTGTATCATCTGTGTCCTCTGTATCCCCCCAGTCGCGCTCCAGTGATGCCCATGAGCTGCGTAGGGTCCCACCCTGCTGTGAACAGGGTTTCCCCTCCTCCTCCTCATCATCATCCTCATCCTCCAGAACTGTGCCCTGGCTTAAAATTTTTTTACCTGGCTTATGCTGGTGCAGGAACCCACCCTCCGAGCCACTTGTGAATGACTGGCCTCATAACCATGGAAATGACCCCTCTTCCTCCTCCTCCTGTGCCACATCCTCTTCCATCATCGCCCAAAGTGTTTTTTCAAGGAGACATAGAAGTGGGATAGTAACGCTGAGAACAGCGTCATCGGCACTGGCCATGTTGGTGGAGTACTCGAAACACCGCAATATGGTACACAGGTCTCGCATGGAGGCCCATTCATTGGTGGTGAAGTGGTGCTGTTCCGCAGAGCAACTAACCCTTGCGTGCTGCAGCTGAAACTCCACTATTGCCTGCTGCTGCTCGCACAGTCTCTCCAGCATGTGCAAGGTGGAGTTCAACCTTGTGGGCATGTCACATAGCAGGCGGTGAGCAGGAAGGCCAAAGTTCCGCTGCAGCTCAGACAGGCGAGCAGCAGCAGGGTGAGAATGCCGAAAGCGCGCACAGGCAGCCTGCTCTTTCTGAAACAGCTCTGACATATCCGGGTAGTTTTTTAGAAATTTCTGTACCACCAAATTCAGCACATGCGCCAGACAAGGGATGTGCGTCAAACCGGCTAGGCCCAGAGCTGCTACGAGATTTTGCCCATCATCGGTCTGTTGTTCAATGCCCTTCCACAGCTGCTGCGCAGTGTGGTGTTTATCCCCCAAACATATCAGTTTTAAAACAGCCTACTGTCGTTTCCCCCTGGATGTGGTGAAGCTGGTGGTGAAAGTGTTACACTGACCGTATGAGGAGATGTTAGAGGAGGAGGAAGCAGAGTAGGAGGAGGAGGCAACAGGAGGCAAAAAGAAATGCCCTGCAATCCTCGGTGGCGGAGGGACATGCGCCAAACGGCTAGCCGCCTCAGGACCACCCGCCACGACATTTGCCCAGTGTGCAGTTAGCGAGATATAGCATCCCTGCCAGTGCTTACTGGTCCACGTATCAGTGGTTATGTGGACCTTGCAACAGATGGTGTTGCGCAGTGCACACTTGATCTTGTCCCCGACTTGTTTGTGCAGGGAAGAGATGGCTCGCCTGGAAAAGTAGTGGCGGCTGAGAACCACATACTGTGGGATAGACACCGCCATCGGGTTTTTAAAACTGCCCATGTCCACCAGACGGAATGACAGCATTTCAAAGGCCAGGAATTTTGAAATGCTGGCATTTAGGGCCAGGGATCGAGGGTGAGTAGGGGGATACTTCCTCTTTCTCTCCAGTGTTTGGGAGATGGAGAGCTGTAAGCTTCCATGGGACCGTGAGGAAATGCTTGGGGACGGTGGCGGACATAGTGGCGTTGCTGTCACATCGTCTGTTTGCTGGGTGGCAGGTGACACTGGCATTTGTAGAGGCGGAGGAAGAGGCCGAGGCAGCAGGATAAGAGGAAGCAGGTGGAGGCCGAGACCTTTCTTGGATTTTCAGGTGCTTATTCCACTGCAGTTTCTGCTTTGCATGTAGATGCCTGGTCATGCAGGTTGTGCTTAGGTTTAGAACATTTATGCCTCGCTTCAGGCTCTGATTGCACAGCGTGCAAACCACTCATGTCTTGTCGACAGCACATTGTCTGAAGAAATGCCACGCCGGGGAACTCCTTTGAGCTGCCTTTGGTGTGCTAGGTCCCTGGGTGCGGTGGGTAGTAGCAGGCGTACTGTCTAGGGGACGGTTCGCTCCGCTTTTGCAACCTGCTTCCTCTTTTGCTGTGCTGGTGTCTCTGTGCGACTACCACCTCTTCCTCCAAACTGCACATGTCATTTGCATGACCTTCATTCCATATGGGGTCTAGGACCTCATCATCCTCCGCATCATCTTCCACCCACCCTTCACCACTGCCCTCCTTGTCAGTCTGCACACTGTGGAAAGCCGCAGCAGTTGGCACCTGTGTTTCATCATCATCAGAGGCATGCTGTGGTGGTGTTTCCATGTCCTCATCCTGAAACAGAAGTAGTTGGGCATCGGTGCACTCAATGTCTTCCACTTCTGGGGCAGGGCTATGTGGATGTCCCATGGAAAGGACACCAGCAGAGTCATCAAAAAGCATAAGAGACTGCTGCATGACATGAGGCTCAGACTGCTTGGCTGATTTACAAGGGGCTGAGGTGAAAGACAGATGGCCAAGGGGTTCAGGTGCCAACTCTGAGCTTTCATCAAGGGACCGGGTGGGAGACAATGTGTAGAAATTGGAGGCATTGTCAGCCACCCAATCTACTATCGCCTGTACTTGTTCTGGCCTCACCATTCATTGAGCAGTATTCGGGCCAACCATATAACGTTGAAGGTTCTGTCGGCTACTCGCACCTGAGGAAGGTGTTTCACTTGTGCGTGTAGCTGGCACAAATCGACCACGTCCTCTCCTTGCAACATGAACTTCACCAACACCACCAACACCAGCAGCACCATGACCACGTCCCTTATTTGACGCTTTCCTCATTCTGGAGGCAAATGTACTATGTAGCACTATTTATTAATAACAAAAAAAAAATAATAAATTATTATTCTTTATTTTTAAACCAGCAATGTAGAAAGAACACATTTTATTTTTGCGCAAGAAATGCACCGCTGGCCGCAAATGTAGTATTTAGAATATTTTTTTTTTAAACCAGCAATGTAGACGCACTTTTTATTTTTGCGCAAGAAATGCAAAGCAAGGTGCAAATGTACTATGTAGCACTATTTATTAATACTAAAAAAAAAAAATAATAATAAATTATTAATCTTTTTTTTTTTAAAACAGCAACGTAGACACACTTTTTATTTTTGTGCAAGAAATGCACCGCTCAAACCAGCAGCAGGAAACTCTCCCTACACCAGTATGAGATGATTTTAGAAACCTAATCTGTCTCTCACAGCACTGACAGGAACCTGTCCCTACTGCAGTATGAGATGATTTTAGAATGATAATCTGTCCCTCACAGCACCGACAGGAACCTCTCCCTACTCCAGTATGAGATGATTTTAGAATGCTAATCTGTCCCTCACAGCACCGCCAGGAACCTCTCCCTACATCAGTATGAGATGATTTTAGAATGATAATCTGTCCCTCACAGCACCGACGGGAACCTCTCCCTACACCAGTATGAGATGATTTTAGATGATGATCTGTCCCTCACAGCACCGACAGGAACCTATACCTACTTCAGTATGAGATGATTTTAGAACGATAAACTGTCCCTCAAAGCACAGACAGGAACCTGTACTTACTGCAGTATGAAATTATTTTAGAACGATAATCTGTCCCTCACAGCACCAACAGGAATCTCTCCTTACTCCAGTATGAGATGATTTTAGAACGATCATCTGTCCCTTACAGTACTGACAGGAACCTCTCCCTACACCAGTATGAGATGATTTTATAACGATAATCTGTCCCTCACAGCACCGCAAGGAACCTGTCCCTACAGCAGTATGAGATGATTTTAGAACGATAATCTGTCCTTCACAGCACCGACAGGAACCTCTCCCTACACCTGTATGAGATGATTTTAGAACGATAATCTGTCCCTCACAGCCCCGACAGGTACCTGTCCCTACTGCAGTATGAGAATATTTTAGAGCGATAATCTGTCCCTCACAGCACCGACAGGAACCTCTACCTACTCCAGTATGAGATGATTTTAGAACAATAAACTGTCTTCACAGCACCGACGGGAACCTGTACTTACTGCAGTATGAGATGATTTTAGAATGACAATCTGTCCCTCACAGCACAGACAGGAACTTGTCCCTACTGCAGTATGAGATGATTTTAGAACAATAATCTGTCCCTCACAGCACCGACAGGAACCTCTCCCTACACCAGTATGAGATGATTTTAGAACACTAATCTTTCCCTCACAGCACCGCCAGGAACCTGTCTCTACTGCAGCATGAGATGCTTTTAGAACGATAATCTGTCCCTCACTGCACCGACAGGAGCCTCTCCCTACTCCAGTATTAGATGATTTTAGAACAATAAACTGTCCCTCACAGCACTGACAGGAACCTGTACTTACTGCAATATGAGATGACTTTAGAACGATAATCTGTCTCTCACAGCACCGACAGGAACCTCTCCCTACACCAGTATGAGATGATTTTAGAACGATAATCTGTCCCTCAAAGCACAGACAGGAACTTGTCCCTACTGCAGTATGAGATGATTTTAGAACAATAATCTGTCCCTCACAGCACCGACAGGAACCTCTCCCTACACCAGTATGAGATGATTTTAGAACACTAATCTTTCCCTCACAGCACCGCCAGGAACCTGTCTCTACTGCAGCATGAGATGCTTTTAGAACGATAATCTGTCCCTCACTGCACCGACAGGAGCCTCTCCCTACTCCAGTATTAGATGATTTTAGAACAATAAACTGTCCCTCACAGCACTGACAGGAACCTGTACTTACTGCAATATGAGATGACTTTAGAACGATAATCTGTCTCTCACAGCACCGACAGGAACCTCTCCCTACACCAGTATGAGATGATTTTAGAACGATAATCTGTCCCTCAAAGCACAGACAGGAACTTGTCCCTACTGCAGTATGAGATGATTTTAGAACAATAATCTGTCCCTCACAGCACCGACAGGAACCTCTCCCTACACCAGTATGAGATGATTTTAGAACACTAATCTGCCCCTCATAGCAATGGGAGGTAACTGTCAATACTGCAGTATGAGATGATTTTAGAACGATAATCTGTCCCTCACAGAACTGACAGGAACCTCTCTCTACTCCAGTATGAGATGATTTTAGAACGATAATCTGTCCCTCACAGCACCGCCAGGTACCTGTCCCTACACCAGTATGAGATGATTTTAGAACACTAATCTGTCCCTCACAGCACCGCCAGGAACCTGTCCTTACTGCAGTATGAGATGATTTTAGAACGAGAATCTGTCCCTCACAGCACCGACAAGAACCTCTACCTACTCCAGTATGAGATGATTTTAGAATGACAATTTGTCCCTCACAGCACCGGCAGGAACCTCTCTCTACACCTATATGAGATAATTTTAGAACGATAATCAGTCCCTCACAGCACCCACAGGTACCTGTCCCTACTGCAGTATGAGATGATTTTAGAATGATAATCTGTCCCTCAGAGCACTGACAGGAAACTCTACCTACTCAAGTATGAGATGATTTTAGAACGATTAACTGTCCCTCACAGCAACGACAGAAACCTGTACTTACTAGAGTATGAGATGATTTTAGAATGACAATCTGTCCCTCACAGCACCGACAGGAACCTCTCCCTATACCTGTATGAGATGCTTTTAGAACAATAAACTGTCCCTCACAGCACTGACAGGAACCTGTACTTACTGCAGTATGAGATGATTTTAGAATTATAATCTGTCTCTCACAGCAATGACAGTAACCTCTCCCTAATCCTGTATGAGATGATTTTAGAACGATAATCTGTCCCTCACAGCACAGACAGGAACCTGTCCCTACTGCAGTATGAGATAATTTTAGAACGATAATCTGTCCCTCACAGCACCGACAGGAACCTCTCCCTACACCAGTATGAGATGATTTTAGAACACTAATCTGTCCCTCACAGCACTGAAAGGTACCTTCCCCTACTCGAGTATGAGATGATTTTAGAACGATAATCTGTCCCTCAATTCACCGACAGGAACCGCTCCCTACACCAGAGTGAGATGATTTTAGAACCCTAATCTGTCACTCACAGCACCGACAGGAACCTCTTCCTACTCCAATATGAGATGATTTTAGAACGATAAACTGTCCCTCACAGCACCGACAGGAACCTGTAATTACTGCAGTATGACATGATTTTAGAAGGACAATCTGTCCCTCACAGCACCGACAGGAACCTCTCCCTACACCTGTATGAGATGATTTTAGAACGACAATCTGTCCCTCACAGCTCAGAAAGGAACCTCCCCCTACTACAGTATGAGATGATTTTAGAACTATAATCTGTCCCTCACAGCAATGACAGGAACCTCTTCCTACACCAGTATGAGATGATTTTAGAACTATAATCTGTCCCTCACAGCAATGACAGGAACCTCTTCCTACACCAGTATGAGATGATTTTAGAATGATAATCTGTCCTTCACATCACCGACAGGAACCTGTCTCTGCTGCAGAATGAGATGATTTTAGAACGATAATCTGTACCTCAAAGCACCAACAGGAACCTCTCCCTTCAACAGTATGAGATAATTTTAGAACGCTAATCTGTCCCTCACAGCACCGACAGGAACCTCTCCCTACTGCAGTATGAGATGATTTTAGAACAATAATCTGTCCCTTACAGCATAGGGAGGAACCTGTCAATACTGCAGTATGAGATGATTTTAGAACGATAATCTGTCCCTCACAGAACTGACAGGAACCTCTCTCTACTCCAGTATGAGATGATTTTTAGAACGATAATCTGTCCCTCACAGCACCGGCAGGAAACTCTCCCTACACCAGTATGAGATGATTTCAGAACGCTTATTTGTCCTTCACATCACCGCCAGGAACCTATCCTTACTGCAGTATGAGATGATTTTAGAACGCAAATCTCTCCCTCACAGCACCGACAGGAACCTCTCCCTACTACAGTATGAGATGATTTTAGAATGATAATCTGTCCCTCACAGCACTGACAGGAAACTCTCCCTTCTCCAGTATGAGATGATTTTAGAATGATAACCTGTCCCTCACAGCACCGATGGGAACCTCTCCCTACACCAGTATGAGATGATTTTAGATGATAATCTGTCCCTCACAGCACCAACAGAAACCTGTCACTACTGCAGTATGAGATGATTTTAGAATGATGATCTGTCCCTCACAGCACCGACAGGAACCTATACCTACTTCTGTATGAGATGATTTTAGAATGATAAACTGTCCCTCAAAGCACAGACGGGAACCTGTACTTACTGCAGTATGAAATGATTTTAGAACGATAATCTGTCCTTCACAGCACCAACCGGAACCTCTCCTTACTCCATTATGAGATGATTTTAGAACAATCATCTGTCCCTTACAGTACAGACAGGAACCTCTCCCTACATCAGTATGAGATGATTTTAGAACAATAATCTGTCCCTCACAGCACCGACAGGAACCTCTCCCTACTGCAGTATGATATGATTTTATAACGATAATCTGTCCCTCACAGCACCGCAAGGAACCTGTCCCTACAGCATTATGAGATGATTTTAGAACAATAATATGTCGCTCACAGTGCCGACAGGAACCTCTCCCTACACCAGTATGAGATGATTTTAGAACGCTAATCTGTCCCTCACAGCACGGCCAGGAACCCGTCCCTACTGCAGTATGGGATGATTTTAGTACGAGTATCTCTCCCTCACAGCACCGACAGGAACCTCTCCCTACTCCAGTATGAGATGATTTTATAACGATAAACTGTGCCTCACAGCACCGACAGGAACCTGTACTTACTAAAGTATGAGATGATTTTAGAATGACAATCTGTCCCTCACAGCACCGGCAGGAACCTCTCTCTACACCTATATGAGATGATTTTAGAACGATAATCTGTCCTTCACAGTACCGACAGGTACCTGTCCCTATTGCAGTATGAGATGATTTTAGAACAACAATCAGTCCTTCACAGCACTGACAGGAACCTCTACCTACTCAAGTATGAGATGATTTTAGAACGATAAACCGTCCCTCACAGCAATGACAGAAACCTGCACTTACTAGAGTATGAGATGATTTCAGAACGACAATCTGTCCCTCACAGCACAGACATGAACCTGTCCCTACTGCAGTATGAGATGATTTTAGAACGATAATCTGTCCCTCACAGCACTGACAGGAACCTCTCCCTACACCAGTATGAAATGATTTTAGAACACTAATCTGTCCCTCACAGCACCACCAGGAACCTCTCCCTAATGCAGTATGATATGATTTTAGAACGAGAATCTGTCCCTCACAGCACCGACAGGAACCTCTTCCTACTCCAGTATGAGATGATTTTAGAACGATAAACTGTCCCTCACATCACCGACAGGAACCTGTACTCACTGCAGTATGACATGATTTTAGAACGACAATCTGTCCCTCACAGCACCAATAGGAACCTCTCCATACACCTGTATGAGATGATTTTAGAATGAAAATCTATCCCTCACAGCACCGACAGGAACCTGTCCCTACTGCAGTATGAAATGATTTTAGAACGATAATCTGTCCCTCAAGGCACCGACAGGAACCTCTCTCTACACCAGTATGAGATGATTTTAGAAGGCTAATCTGTCCCTCACAGCACCACCAGGAACCTGTCCCTACTGAAGTATGAGATGATTTTAGAATGACAATCTGTCCCTCACAGCACCTGAAGGAACCTCCCCCTACTCCAGTATGAGATGATTTTAAAACTATAATCTGTCCCTCACAGCAATGACAGGAACCTCTTCCTACACCAATTAGAGATGATTTTAGAATGATAATCTGTCCTTCACATCACCAACAGGAACCTGTCCCTGCTGCTGTATGAGATGATTTTAGAACAATAATCTGTCCCTCAAAGCACCCACAGGAACCTCTCCCTACAACAGTATGAGATGATTTTAGAACGCTAATCTGTCCCTCACAGAACCGACAGGAACCTCTCCGTACTCCAGAATGAGATGATTTCAGAACGATAATCTGTCCCTCACAGCACCGCCAAGTATCCGTCCCTACTGCAGTATGAGATGATTTTAGATTGACAAACTGTCCCTCAGATCACCGACAGGAACTTCCCCCTACACCAGTATGAGATGATTTTAGAACGATAATCTGTCCCTCACAGGACTGACAGGAACCTGTCCCTTCTGCAGTATGAGATGATTTTAGAAGAATAATCTGTCCCTCACAGCACTGACAGGAACCTCTCCCTACACCTGTATATGATGATTTTAGAACGATAATCTGTCCCTCAGAGCACCGACAGGAACCTCTCCCTACACCAGTATGAGATGATTTTAGAACGATAATCTGTCCCTCGCAGCACCGCCAGGAACCTGTACCTACTGCAGTATGAGATGATTTTAGAACGAGAATCTGTCCCTCACAGCATCGACAGGAACTTCTCCCTACTCCAGAATGAGATGATTTTAAAACAATAAACTGTCTTCACAGCACCGACAGGAACCTGTTCCTACTGCAGTATGAGATGATTTTAGAACGATAATCTGTCCCTCACACCACCGACAGGAACTTCTCACTACACCAGTACGACATGATTAGAACGCTAATCTGTCCCTCAATGCACCGACTGGAACGTATCCCTACTGCAGTATGAGATGATTTTAGAACGATAATCTGTCCCTCACAGCACTGACAGGAACCTGTGCCTACTGCAGTATGAGATGATTTTAGAACGATAATATGTCCCTCACAGCACCGATAGGAACCTCTCCCTACTCCAGTAAGAGATGATTTTGGAACGATAATCTTTCCCTCACAGCACCGACAGGAACTTCTCCCTACACCAGTATGAGATGATATTAGAACAATAATCTGTCCCTCACAGCACCGACAGGAACCTGTGCCTACTGCAGTATGAGATGATTTTAGAACGATAATATGTCCCTCACAGCACCGATAGGAACCTCTCCCTACTCCAGTAAGAGATGATTTTGGAACGATAATCTTTCCCTCACAGCACCGACAGGAACTTCTCCCTACACCAGTATGAGATGATATTAGAACAATAATCTGTCCCTCACAGCACCGACAGGAACCTGTGCCTACTGCAGTATGAGATGATTTTAGAACGATAATATGTCCCTCACAGCACCGATAGGAACCTCTCCCTACTCCAGTAAGAGATGATTTTGGAACGATAATCTTTCCCTCACAGCACCGACAGGAACTTCTCCCTACACCAGTATGAGATGATATTAGAACAATAATCTGTCCCTCACAGCACCGACAGGAACCTGTCCCTACTGCAGTATGAGGTGATTTTAGAACGATAATCTGTCGCTCACAGCACTGCCAGGAAACTGTCCCTACTGCAGCATGAGATGATTTTAGAACAATAATCTGTCCCTCGCTGCACCGACAGGAACCTCTCCTTACACCAGTATGAGATGATTTTAGAATGATAATCTATCCCTGACCGCACCGACAGGAACCTGTCCCTATTGCAGTACGAGATGATTTTAGAACGATAATCTGTCCCTCACAGCACCAACAGGTACCTGTCCCTACTGCAGTATGAGATGATTTTAGAACCTTAATCTGTCCCTCACAACACTGACAGGAACCTCTACCTACTCCAGTATGAGATGATTTTCGATTGACAAACTGTCCCTCAGAGCACCGACTGGAACTTCTTCCTACACCAGTATGAGATGATATTAGAACGATAATCTGTCCCTCACAGCACTGACAGGAACCTGTCCCTACTGCAGTATGAGATGATTTTAAAACGATAATCTGTCCCTCACAGCACTGACAGGAACCTCTCCCTACACCTGTATATGCAGATTTAAGAACGATAATCTGTCCCTCACAGCACCGACAGGAACCTCTCCCTACACGAGTATGAGATGATTTTAGAACGATAATCTGTCTCTCGCAGCACCGCCAGGAACCTGTACCTACACCAGTATGAGATGATTTTAGAACGATAAACTGTCTTCACAGCACCGATAGGAACCTGTCCCTACTGCAGTATGAGATGATTTTAGAATGATAATCTGTCCCTCACACCACCGACAGGAACTTCTCCCTACACCAGTATGACATGATTTTAGAATGCTAATCTGTCACTCACAGCACCGACAGGAACCTCTCCCCACTGCAGTATGAGATGATTTTAGAATGATAATCTGTCCCTAACAGCACCGACAGGAACCTGTCCCTACTGCATTATGAGATGATGTTAGAATGCTAATCTTTCACTCTTATCACCAGGAACGTGTCCCTAATTCAGTATCAGATGATATTAGAATGCTAATCTTTCCCTCACAGCGCCAGGAACCTGAACCTAATGCAGTATCAGATGATATTAGAACGCTAATCTTTCCCACACAGCACCACGAGGAACCTGTTCCTACTCCAGTATGAGATGATTTTAGAACGATAATCTTTCCCTCACAGCACTGACAGGAACCTATCTCTACTGCAGTATGAGATGATTTTAGAACGATAATCTGTCCCTCACAGCACCGACAGAAACCTCTCCCTACACCAGTATGAGATGATTTTAGAACGCTAATCTGTCCCTCACAGCACCGCCAGGAAACTGTCCCTACTGCAGCATGAGATGATTTTAGAACGATAATCTGTCCCTCGCTGCACCGACAGGAACCTAAGCCTACACCAGTATGAGATGATTTTAGAATGATAATCTGTCCCTCACCGCACTGACAGTAACCTCTCGCTACACCAGTATGAGATGATTTTAGAATGATAATCTGTCCCTCACAGCACTGACAGTAACCTCTCGCTACACCAGTATGAGATGATTTTAGAATGATAATCTGTCCCTCACAGCACCGACAGGAACCTTTCCCTATTGCAGTATGAGATGATTTTAGAACAATAATCTGTCCCTCACAGCACCGACAGGATCCTCTCCCTAGACCAGTATGAGATGATTTTAGAATGCTAATCTGTCCCTCACAGCACCGACAGGAACCTGTCCGTACAGCAGTATGAGATGATTTTAGAACGATAATCTTTCCCTATAGCACCGACAGTAACCTCTCCCTACTGCAGTATGAGATGATTTTAGAACGATAATCTGTCCCTCACAGCACAGACAGGAACTTCTCCCTATACCAGTATGACATGATTTTAGAACGCTAATCTGTCCCTCACAGCACCGACAGGAACCTCTCCCTAATGCAGTATGAGATTACTTTAGAACGATAATCTGTCCCTCACAGCACTGACAGGAACCTGTCCCTACTGCAGCATGAGATGATTTTAGAACGAAAATATGTCCCTCACAGCACCGATAGGAACCTCTTCCTACTCCAGTATGAGATGATTTTAGAACGATAATCTGTCCCTCACAGCACCGAAAGAACCTCTCCCTACTCCAGAATGAGATGGTTTTAGAACGCTAATCTGTCCTTCACAGCACCGACAGAAACCTGTACCTACTGCAGTATGAGATGATTTTAGAACGCTAATCTGTCCCTCACAGCACCACCAGGAACTTGTCCCTACTCCAGTATGAGATGATTTTACAATGATAATCTGTCCCTCAAAGCACCGACAGGAACCTGTCCCTACTGCATTATGAGATGATGTTGGAATGCTAATCTTTCCTTCTTAGCACCAGGAACCTGTCCCTAATGCAGTATCAGATGATATTAGAACGCTAATCTTTCCCTCACAGCACCGCCAGGAACCTGTTCCTACTGCAGTATGAGATGATTTTAGAACGATAATCTTTCCCTCACAGCACCGACAGAAACCTCTCCCTACACCAGTATGAGATGATTTTAGAACGATAATCTGTCCCTCACAGCACCGACAGGAACCTCTCACAACTGCAGTATGAGATGACTTTAGAACGATAATCTGTCCCTCACAGCACCGACAGGAACTTCTCCCTACACCAGTATGACATCTTTTTAGAACGCTAATCTGTCCCTCACAGCACCGACAGGAACCTCTCACAACTGCAGTATGAGATGACTTTAGAACGATAATCTGTCCCTCACAGCACTGTCAGGATCCTGTCCCTACTGCAGCATGAGAGCATTTTAGAACCATAATATGTCCCTCACAGCACCGATAGGAACCTCTTCCTACTCCAGTATGAGATGATTTTAGAACGATAATCTGTCCCTCACAGCACCGACAATAAACTTTCCCTACTCCAGTATGAGATACTTTTAGAACGATAATCTGTACCTCACAGCACCGACAGGATCCTCTCCCTACACCAGTATGAGATGATTTTAGAACGCTAATATGTACCTCACAGCACCGCCAGAAACCTGTCCGTACTGCAGTATGAGATGATTTTAGAACGATAATCTGTCCCTCAAAGCACTGACAGGAACCTCTCCCTACTCCAGTGTGAGATGATTTTAGAACGATAATCTGTCCCTCACAGCACCGACAGGAACCTCTCACTACTGCAGTATGAGGTGATTTTAGAACGATAATCTGTCCCTCACAGCACCGCCAGGAACCTGTCTCTACTGCAGTTTGAGATGATTTTAGAACTATTATCTGTCCCTCACAGCACCGACAGGAACTTCTTCCCACTCCAGTATGAGATGATTTTAGAACGATAATCTTTCCCTCATAGCACCGACAGGAACCTCTCCCTACACCAGTATGAGATGATTTTAGAACGATAATCTGTCATTCACAGCACCGACAGGAACCTCTCCCTACTGCAGTATGAGATGATTTTAGAACGATAATCTGTCCCTCACAGCACAGACAGGAACTTCTCCCTACACCAGTATGACATGATTTTAGAACGCTAATCTGTCCCTCACAGCACCGACAGGAACCTCTCCCTACTGCAGTATGAGATGACTTTAGAACAATAATCTGTCCCTCACAGCACTGACAGGAACCTGTCCTTACTGCAGCATGAGATGATTTTAGAACGATAATATGTCCCTCACAGCACCGATAGGAACCTCTTCCTACTCTAGTATGAGATGATTTTAGAACAATAATCTATCCCTCACAGCACCGACAGGAACCTCTCCCTACTCCAGTATGAGATGGTTTTAGAACGCTAATCTGTCCTTCACAGCACCGACAGGAACCTGTACCTACTGCAGTATGAGATGATTTTAGAACGCTAATCTGTCCCTCACAGCACCACCAGGAACTTGTCCCTACTCCAGTATGAGATGATTTTACAATGATAATCTGTCCCTCAAAGCACTGACAGGAACCTGTCCCTACTGCATTATGAGATGATGTTAGAATGCTAATCTTTCCTCACAGAGCCAGGAACCTGAACCTAATGCAGTATCAGATGATATTAGAACGCTAATCTTTCCCTCACAGCACCGCCAGGAACCTGTTCCTACTCCAGTATGAGATGATTTTAGAACGATAATCTTTCCCTCACAGCACCGACAGAAACCTCTCCCTACACCAGTATGAGATGATTTTAGAACGATAATCTGTCCCTCACAGCACCGACAGGAACCTGTCTCTACTGCAGGTTGAGATGATTTTAGAACTATTATCTGTCCCTCACAGCACCGACAGGAGCTTCTCCCTACTCCAGTATGAGATGATTTTAGAACAATAATCTGTCCCTCACAGCACCGACAGGAACTTCTCCCTACACCAGTATGACATGATTTTAGAACGCTAATCTGTCCCTCACAGCACCGACAGGAACCTCTCCCTACTGCAGTATAAGATGACTTTAGAACGATAATCTGTCCCTCACAGCACCGACTAGAAACTCTCCCTACTCCAGTATGAGATAGTTTTAGAACGATAATCTGTCCCTCACAGCACCGACAGGAACCTCTCCCTCCTGCAGTATGAGATGATTTTAGAACGATAATCTGTCCCTCACAGCACCGACAGGATCCTCTCCCTACTGCAGTATGAGATGATGTTAGAACGATAATCTGTCCTTCAGAGCACAGACAGGAACTTCTCCCTACACCAGTATGACATGATTTTAGAACGCTAATCTGTGCCTCACAGCACTGACAGGAACCTCTCCCTACTGCAGTATGAGATGACTTTAGAACAATAATCTGTCCCTCACAGCACTGACAGGAACCTGTCCTTACTGCAGCATGAGATGATTTTAGAACGCTAATCTGTCCCTCAGAGCACCGATAGGAATCTCTTCCTACTCTAGTATGAGATGATTTTAGAACGATAATCTATCCCTCACAGCACCGACAGAAACCTCTCCCTACTCCAGTATGAGATGGTTTTAGAACGCTAATCTGTCCCTCACAGCACCGCCAGAAACCTGTCCGTACTGCAGTATGAGATGATTTTAGAACGATAATCTGTCCCTCAAAGCACCGACAAGAACCTCTCCCTACTCCAGTGTGAGATGATTTTAGAACGATAATCTGTCCCTCACAGCACCGACAGGAACCTCTCACTACTGCAGTATGAGGTGATTTTAGAACGATAATCTGTCCCTCACAGCACCGCCAGGAACCTGTCTCTACTGCAGTTTGAGATGATTTTAGAACTTTTATCTGTCCCTCACAGCACCGACAGGAACTTCTCCCCACTCCAGTATGAGATGATTTTAGAACGATAATCTTTCCCTCATAGCACCGACAGGAACCTCTCCCTACACCAGTATGAGATGATTTTAGAACGATAATCTGTCCCTCACAGCACAGACAGGAACTTCTCCCTACACCAGTATGACATGATTTTAGAACGCTAATCTGTCCCTCATAGCACCGACAGGAACCTCTCCCTACTGCAGTATGAGATGACTTTAGAACGATAATCTGTCCCTCACAGCACTGACAGGAACCTGTCCTTATTGCAGCATGAGATGATTTTAGAACGATAATATGTCCCTCACAGCACCGATAGGAACCTCTTCCTACTCTAGTATGAGATGATTTTAGAACGATAATCTGTCCCTCACAGCACCAACAGGAACCTCTCCCTACTCCAGTATGAGATGGTTTTAGAACGCTAATCTGTCCTTCACAGCACCGACAGGAACCTGTACCTACTGCAGTATGAGATGATTTTAGAACGCTAATCTGTCCCTCACAGCACCACCAGGAACTTGTCCCTACTCCTGTATGAGATGATTTTACAATGATAATCTGTCCCTCAAACCACCGACAGGAACCTGTCCCTACTGCATTATGAGATGATGTTAGAATGCTAATCTTTCCCTCTTAGCACCATGAACCTGTCCCTAATGCAGTATCAGATGATATTAGAACGCTAATCTTTCCCTCACAGCGCCAGAAACCTGAACCTAATGCAGTATCAGATGATATTAGAATGCTAATCTTTCCCTCACAGCACCGCCAGGAACCTGTTACTACTCCAGTATGATATGATTTTAGAACGATAATCTTTCCCTCACAGCACCGACAGAAACCTCTCCCTACACCAGTATGAGATGATTTTAGAACGATAATCTGTCCCTCACAGCACCGACAGGAACCTGTCTCTACTGCAGGTTGAGATGATTTTAGAACTATTATCTGTCCCTCACAGCACTGACAGGAACTTCTCCCTACTCCAGTATGAGATGATTTTAGAACGATAATCTTTCCCTCATAGCACCGACAGGAACCTCTCCCTACTGCAGTATGAGATGATTTTAGAACGATAATCTGTCCCTCACAGCACTGACAGGAACTTCTCCCTACACCAGTATGACATGTTTTTGGAACGCTAATCTGTCCCTCACAGCACCGACAGGAACCTCTCCCTACTGCAGTATGAGATGACTTTAGAACGACAATCTGTCCCTCACAGCACTGTCAAGAACCTGTCCCTACTGCAGCATGAGATCATTTTAGAACCATAATATGTCCCTCACAGCACCGATAGGAACCTCTTCCTACTCAAGTATGAGATGATTTTAGAACGATAATCTGTCCCTCACAGCACCGACAAGAAACTCTCCCTACTCCAGTATGAGATGATTTTAGAACGATAATCTGTCCCTCACAGCACCGACAGGATCCTCTCCCTACACCAGTATGAGATTATTTTAGAACGCTAATCTGTCCCTCACAGCACCGCCAGAAACCTGTCCGTACTGCAGTATGAGATGATTTTAGAATGATAATCTGTCCCTCAAAGCACTGACACAAACCTCTTCCTACTAAAGTGTGAGATGATTTTAGAACGATAATCTGTCCCTCACAGCACCGACAGGAACCTCTCACTACTGCAGTATGAGGTGATTTTAGAACGATAATCTGTCCCTCACAGCACCGCCAGGAACCTGTCTCTACTGCAGTTTGAGATGATTTTAGAACGATAATCTGTCCCTCACAGCACCGACAGGAACTTCTCCCTACACCAGTATGACATGATTTTAGAACGCTAATCTGTCCCTCACAGCACCGACAGGAACCTCTCCCTACTGCAGTATGAGATGACTTTAGAACGATAATCTGTCCCTCACAGCACTGACAGGAACCTGTCCTTATTGCAGCATGAGATGATTTTAGAACGATAATATGTCCCTCACAGCACCGATAGGAACCTCTCCCTACTCCAGTATGAGATGGTTTTAGAACGCTAATCTGTCCTTCACAGCACCGACAGGAACCTGTACCTACTGCAGTATGAGATGATTTTAGAACGCTAATCTGTCCCTCACAGCACCACCAGGAACTTGTCCCTACTCCAGTATGAGATGATTTTACAATGATAATCTGTCCCTCAAACCACCGACAGGAACCTGTCCCTACTGTATTATGAGATGATGTTAGAATGCTAATCTTTCCCTCTTAGCACCATGAACCTGTCCCTAATGCAGTATCAGATGATATTAGAACGCTAATCTTTCCCTCACAGCACCAGAAACCTGAACCTAATGCAGTATCAGATGATATTAGAATGCTAATCTTTCCCTCACAGCACTGCCAGGAACCTGTTTCTACTCCAGTATGATATGATTTTAGAACGATAGTCTTTCCCTCACAGCACCGACAGAAACCTCTCCCTACACCAGTATGAGATGATTTTAGAACGATAATCTGTCCCTCACAGCACCGACAGGAACCTGTCTCTACTGCAGGTTGAGATGATTTTAGAACTATTATCTGTCCCTCACAGCACTGACAGGAACTTCTCCCTACTCCAGTATGAGATGATTTTAGAACGATAATCTTTCCCTCATAGCACCGACAGGAACCTCTCCCTACTGCAGTATGAGATGATTTTAGAACGATAATCTGTCCCTCACAGCACTGACAGGAACTTCTCCCTACACCAGTATGACGTGTTTTTAGAACGCTAATCTGTCCCTCACAGCACCGACAGGAACCTCTCCCTACTGCAGTATGAGATGACTTTAGAACGACAATCTGTCCCTCACAGCACTGTCAGGAACCTGTCCCTACTGCAGCATGAGATCATTTTAGAACCATAATATGTCCCTCACAGCACTGATAGGAACCTCTTCCTACTCAAGTATGAGATGATTTTAGAACGATAATCTGTCCCTCACAGCACCGACAAGAAACTCTCCCTACTCCAGTATGAGATGATTTTAGAACGATAATCTGTCCCTCACAGCACCGACAGGATCCTCTCCCTACACCAGTATGAGATGATTTTAGAACGCTAATCTGTCCCTCACAGCACCGCCAGAAACCTGTCCGTACTGCAGTATGAGATGATTTTAGAACGATAATCTGTCCCTCAAAGCACCGACAGGAACCTCTTCCTACTAAAGTGTGAGATGATTTTAGAACGATAATCTGTCCCTCACATCACCGCCAGGAACCTGTCTCTACTGCAGTTTGAGATGATTTTAGAACGATAATCTGTCCCTCACAGCACCGACAGGAACTTCTCCCTACACCAGTATGACATGATTTTAGAACGCTAATCTGTCCCTCACAGCACCGACAGGAACCTCTCCCTACTGCAGTATGAGATGACTTTAGAACGATAATCTGTCCCTCACAGCACTGTCAGGAACCTGTCCCTAATGCAGCATGAGATCATTTTAGAACCATAATATGTCCCTCACAGCACCGATAATAACCTCTTCCTACTCCAGTATGAGATGATTTTAGAACGATAATCTGTCCCTCACAGCACCGACAAGAAACTCTCCCTACTCCAGTATGAGATGGTTTTAGAACGATAATCTGTCCCTCACAGCACCGACAGTAACCTCTCCCTCCTGCAGTATGAGATGATTTTAGAACGATAATCTGTCCCTCACAGCACTGACAGGATCCTCTCCCTACACCAGTATGAGATGATTTTAGAACACTAATCTGTCCCTCACAGCACCGCCAGAAACCTGTCCGTACTGCAGTATGAGATGATTTTAGAACGATAATCTGTCCCTCAAAGCACCGACAGGAACCTCTCCCTACTCCAGTGTGAGATGATTTTAGAACGATAATCTCTCCCTCACAGCACCGACAGGAACCTCTCACTACTGCAGTATGAGGTGATTTTAGAACGATAATCTGTCCCTCACAGCACCGCCGGGAACCTGTCTCTACTGCAGTTTGAGATGATTTTAGAACTATTATCTGTCCCTCACAGCACCGACAGGAACTTCTCCCTACACCAGAATGACATGATTTTAGAACGCTAATCTGTCCCTCACAGCACTGACAGGAACCTCTCCCTACTGCAGTATGAGATGACTTTAGAACGATAATCTGTCCCTCACAGCACTGTCAGGAACCTGTCCCTAATGCAGCATGAGATCATTTTAGAACCATAATATGTCCCTCACAGCACCGATAATAACCTCTTCCTACTCCAGTATGAGATGATTTTAGAACGATAATCTGTCCCTCACAGCACTGACAAGAAACTCTCCCTACTCCAGTATGAGATGGTTTTAGAACGATAATCTGTCCCTCACAGCACCGACAGTAACCTCTCCCTCCTGCAGTATGAGATGATTTTAGAACGATAATCTGTCCCTCACAGCACGGACAGGATCCTCTCCCTACACCAGTATGAGATGATTTTAGAACACTAATCTGTCCCTCACAGCACCGCCAGAAACCTGTCCGTACTGCAGTATGAGATGATTTTAGAACGATAATCTGTCCCTCAAAGCACCGACAGGAACCTCTCCCTACTCCAGTGTGAGATGATTTTAGAACGATAATCTCTCCCTCACAGCACCGACAGGAACCTCTCACTACTGCAGTTTGAGGTGATTTTAGAACGATAATCTGTCCCTCACAGCACCGCCAGGAACCTGTCTCTACTGCAGATTGAGGTGATTTTAGAACTATTATCTGTCCCTCACAGCACCGACAGGAACTTCTCCCCACTCCAGTATGAGATGATTTTAGAACGATAATCTTTCCCTCATAGCACCGACAGGAACCTCTCCCTACACCAGTATGAGATGATTTTAGAACCATAATCTGTCCCTCACAGCACCAACAGGAACCTCTCCCTACTGCAGTATGAGATGATTTTAGAACGATAATCTGTCCCTCACTGCACAGACAGGAACTTCTCCCTACACCAGTATGACCTGATTTTAGAACGCTAATCTGTCCCTCACAGCCCCGACAGGAACCTCTCCCTACTGCAGTATGAGATGACTTTAGAACTATAATCTGTCCCTTACAGCACCGACAGGAACCTCTTCCTACTCTAGTATGAGATGATTTTAGAACGATAATCTATCCCTTACAGCACCGACAGGAACCTCTCCCTACTGTAGTATGAGATGATTTTAGAACGCTAATCTGTCTCTCACAGCACCACCAGGAACTTGTCCCTACTCCAGTATGAGATGATTTTACAATGATAATCTGTCCCTCAAAGCACCGACAGGAACCTGTCCCTACTGCATTATGAGATGATGTTAGAATGCTAATCTTTCCCTCTTAGCACCAGGAATCTGTCCCTAATGCAGTATCAGATGATATTAGAATGCTAATCTTTCCCTCACAGCACCGCCAGGAACCTGTTCCTACTCCAGTATGAGATGATTTTAGAACGATAATCTGTCCCTCACAGCACCGACAGGAACCTGTCTCTATTGCAGGTTGAGATGATTTTAGAACTATTATCTGTCCCTCACAGCACCGACAGGAACTTCTCCCCACTCTAGTATGAGATGATTTTAGAACTATTATCTGTCCCTCACAGCACCGACAGGAACTTCTCCCTACTCCAGTATGAGATGATTTTAGAACGATAATCTTTCCCTCATAGCACCGACAGGAACCTGTCCCTACTGCAGTATGAAATGATTTTAGAACGATAATCTGTACTTCACAGCACCAACAGGAACTTCTCCCTACACCAGTATGACATGATTTTAGAACGCTAATCTGTCCCTCACAGCACAGACAGGAACCTCTCCCTACTGCAGTATGAGATGACTTTAGAACGATAATCTGTCCCTCACAGCACTGTCAGGAACCTGTCCCTACTGCAGCATGAGATCATTTTAGAACCATATTATGTCCCTCACAGCACCGATAATAACCTCTTCCTACTCCAGTATGAGATGATTTTAGAACGATAATCTTTCCTTCACAGCACCGACAAGAACCTCTCCCTACTCCAGTATGAGATGGTTTTAGAACGCTAATCTGTCCTTCACAGCACCGACAGGAACCTGTACCTTTTGCAGTATGAGATGATTTTAGAACGCTAATCTGTCCTTCGCAGCACCACCAGGAACTTGTCCCTACTCCAGTATGAGATGATTTTACAATGATAATCTGTCCCTCACAGCACCAACAGGAACCTGTCCCTACTGCATTATGAGATGATGTTAGAATGCTAATCTTTCCCTAAACAAACAAAATTGTGGGACACCCCACGTAGGTCGGACGTTTCAAATGGGCACACCACGAGATAGTAGAGATTGATTTTGTTAAAAACAATTATATTTTATTTGTACATAAGAAAATACATATCCAACACAATCTATATACATAAAGAAAAAGTGAAAAGTAAACGAAAAAAGAAGCAAAAGGCAGGGGGTCCCTGAAGTGCCACGTGGTGCGGACCTCACATAGGGTCGCCTCCAGTGATACGTTGAGGAGCCCCAACCAAAGCACACTATACAAATATATAAAATACTTGAGCCATAGTATGTTATACACAAACAAGGAGTCAACGCGTTTCGCTATGAGCTTCCTCAGGACTCCAAAAATATGGCTGTCAGTTGCAGAGACAACTAGTCAAAAAAGAAATAATATAATTAACATAACTCAAAAACAGTAAAAATAGGTACAATATATGTAGTGGAAATTCATTTTAACAGTTTAGTAGTTCTTATATCATTTATAATACATGTACAGTATATAGGCGCTTACATATAACTCCACATGGCTCAGGACGGCAATCAGGGGGGCGAGCATAGGGGTTTATCAAGATCCAGACTTGAAGGGGTTATCTATCAAAGGTAGGAAAATG
>BLSH010440363.1:528139-543079 GCA_018402905.1 Glandirana rugosa
GAGGGTACTCACGCACCCTCCTAAGGAAGGCCTTTAATAAGGCCTACGGTCGAACAAGAGAGGATACACTATCTAGAGCCAAAAAGTCCAAACAAACTGACAGGGTACGATTAATTACCCCATATACAAATCAACATCAACGGATTAAAGCAATTCTGGACAGACATTGGCACCTATTACTTAATGATAAAATCCTAACTAAATATATAGGACCTAGATGTGAGATCACATACAAAAGGGCAAAATCAGTTAGGGATCGTGTTATTAGGAGTCACTTCAATACTGATTTGGAAACATCAGACCTGAGAGGAACATGGAAGTGTGGCTCATGTAACTTCTGTTCTTACATTTATGAGAATCAGACTTTTTACCTGCCGGGGGGAGGGCTCCACACCATAGGACATCATGTGGACTGCCAAACTGTGGGGGTGGTCTACGTGATGTTCTGTGAGTGTGGGGCCTTCTATGTTGGCAAGACCAAACGCCAGTTCTGGCGTCGAATAAAGGACCATGTTTATTATGGCCATAAAAATATTCTGTCCACGCCCATTGGGAGACACCTCAGCCTGTACCATAATAGTAATTCCTCAGTGGTCAAATTCGCAGCCCTTGAAAGGATTTATCCTAATTCCAGGGGAGGCGAGTTTGACAAAATAATTCTACAGCGCGAATCGCGCTGGATATATTCACTCAGGGCCACAGAAGCACCAGGCTTAAACGAAGCATTTAGTTTCAAGCCCTTCCTATAAGGATTTGATATGCAATCTCTGTTGTGGATGAACAGTTTGATGAGGGAAGAGGAAGGAGGGAGAGGAAAGAAGAGAAAAGGAGGGGAGGAGAAAAAGGGAAAAGAAAAGAAAAAAAAAAAAAAAAAGGAAAAAGATTTTTTTTTTTTTTTTCTTCTCTCATTTATGTTCTATATCCAATACTGGCCAGCCTCCTATTGTATTATTTACTTGCTTTATTATCCATTTATTGAGTGCTTTGTTATTATTATGTGAATTAATGATCTCTTTTTTGGCTCGTGGGCGTTCAGTCTCTGGGGCGGGCATATGTTGTCCCACGAGGGTTCCTTTTAGTCCTTCGTTCGGGTGTGGTTAGGAGCAGGACCAGCCGGGCCTCCCCCTTGTATCTGATCTGTGGGAAGGTGTTGGTTGCACCAGGGCCCCTCCCCCCGTTGCATACATTGCGCTTCCTTTTTGGCAGCGCTGGCTATATGTAGGGACACACACCTGGTCATGTGACCTTGCCACAGTCATGCGGTGGAGTGCAGCCTATGGCTGCTAACCATGTCACATGACCAGGTGGGAGTTTAAATAGCCCAGACCTTGGGATGACCCGGAAGTGACGGTGGGATGTTACAGGAAGTGATTCAGGAAGGTAAGAGACATGCGGTCTGCTGGCGCCATTACTCAGACAATATGCCATAGTGTTTGACCAATTTGGCTTTTATTTTTACTTTCAGTAACATCCATTTGGCGTTTTTTCTCGTTTTTGCTTGGGAATATCGCAGGGCTTGCGACTCAGCTTCCCCTTTCTTCTTCTAGCCCCCCCCGTTTTGGGGTACATTTGATCAGCAATTAGGAGGATCGCTGTCTAATATTATCCTTCCTTGGTCCTGTTTGGGTTACAGGAAGTGATTCAGGAAGGTAAGAGACATGCGGTCTGCTGGCGCCATTACTCAGACAATATGCCCTAATGTTTGACTAATTTGGCTCTTATTTTTACTTTCAGTAATATCCATTTGGCGTTTTTTCCCGTTTTTGCTTGGGAATATCGCAGGGCTTGCGACTCAGCTTCCCCCTTTTCTCCTAGCCCTTCCTGTTTTGGGGTATATTTGATCAGCAATTAGGAGGATCGCTGTCTAATATTATCCTTCCTTGGTCCTGTTTGGGTTCCATCTCCCCCACCGTCCTCAAGGATTTAACTTTGTTTTTAAGGGTATGTGTCTCTCTCTTTTCTTCATATATCAGGTCATATTGGACCCCATAGGGCAATGGGGTGGGAGGGGACAACTGGGCACTAGCCTAAGTTCTGTTATCTTATATACAAATTTCTTTCCTTTACCTTCTTAGATGACCATATACTCAGTGGAGGGTTTAATCCCAACGAGGGAACATTACATTATGTACTAATAGTATAAAGTGAAGGTAAAGGAGGCCTTTGCATTTACATATTCGATCACTGATCCCTTCCAAACCTCTAAATACCTATTATTTACAACATTTTCCTACCTTTGATAGATAACCCCTTCAAGTCTGGATCTTGATAAACCCCTATGCTCGCCCCTCTGATTGCCGTCCTGAGCCATGTGGAGTTATATGTAAGCGCCTATATACTGTACATGTATTATAAATGATATAAGAACTACTAAACTGTTAAAATGAATTTCCACTACATATATTGTACCTATTTTTACTGTTTTTGAGTTATGTTAATTATATTATTTCTTTTTTGACTAGTTGTCTCTGCAACTGACAGCCATATTTTTGGAGTCCTGAGGAAGCTCATAGCGAAACGCGTTGACTCCTTGTTTGTGTATAACATACTATGGCTCAAGTATTTTATATATTTGTATAGTGTGCTTTGGTTGGGGCTCCTCAACGTATCACTGGAGGCGACCCTATGTGAGGTCCGCACCACGTGGCACTTCGGGGACCCCCCGCTTTTTGCTTCTTTTTTCGTTTACTTTTCACTTTTTCTTTATGTATATAGATTGTGTTGGATATGTATTTTCTTATGTACAAATAAAATATAATTGTTTTTAACAAAATCAATCTCTGCTATCTCGTGGTGTGCTCATTTGAAACGTCCGACCTACGTGGGGTGTCCCACAATTTTGTTTGTTTGGTTTGAATTTATGGACGGTGGCACAATATTCAGGAAGTCCCTTTTGTATTCTGCTAATCTTTCCCTCTTAGCACCAGGAACCTGTCCCTAATGCAGTATCAGATGATATTAGAACGCTAATCTTTCCCTCACAGCGCCAGGAACCAGTACCTAATGCAGTATCAGATGATATTAGAATGCTAATCTTTCCCTCACAGCACCGCCAGGAACCTGTTCCTACTCCAGTATGAGATGATTTTAGAACGATAATATTTCCCTCACAGCACCAACAGAAACCTCTCCCTACACCAGTATGAGATGATTTTAGAACGATAATCTGTCCCTCACAGCACTGACAGGAACCTGTCCCTACTGCAGTATGAGATGATTTTAGAACGATATTATGTCCCTCACAGCACCGATAGGAACCTCTTCCTACTCCAGTATGAGATGATTATAGAACGATAATCTGTCCCTCACAGCACCGACAGGAACCTCTCCCTACTCCAGTATGAGATGGTTTTAGAACGCTAATCTGTCCCTCACAGCACAGACAGGTACTTCTCCCTACACCAGTATGACACGATTTTAGAACGCTAATCTGTCCCTCACAGCACCGACAGAAACCTCTCCCTACTGCAGTATGAGATGACTTTAGAACGATAATCTGTCCCTCACAGCACTGACAGGAACCTGTCCCTACTGCAGCATGAGATGATTTTAGAACGATAATATGTCCCTCACAGCACCGATAGGAACCTCTTCATACTCCAGTATGAGATGATTTTAGAACGATAATCTGTCCCTCACAGCACCACCAGGAACTTGTCCCTACTCCAGTATGAGATGATTTTACAATGATAATCTGTCCCTCACAGCACCGACAGGAACCTTTCCCTACTGCATTATGAGATGATGTTAGAATGCTAATCTTTCCCTCTTAGCACCAGGAACCTGTCCCTAAAGCAGTATCAGATGATATTAGAACGCTAATCTTTCCCTCACAGCGCCTGGAACCTGAACCTAATGCAGTATCAGATGATATTAGAACGCTAATCTTTCCCTCACAGCACCGCCAGGAACCTGTTCCTACTCCAGTATGAGATGATTTTAGAACAATAATCTTTCCCTCACAGCACCGACAGAAACCTCTCCCTACACCAGTATGAGATGATTTTAGAACGATAATCTGTCCCTCACAGCACCGCCAGGAACCGGTCTCTACTGCAGGTTGAGATGATTTTAGAACTATTATCTGTCCCTCACAGCACCGACAAGAACTTCTCAACACTCCAGTATGAGATGATTTTGGAACGATAATCTTTCCCTCATAGCACCGACAGGAACCTCTCCCTACACCAGTATGAGATGATTTTAGAACGATAATCTGTCCCTCACAGCACCGACAGGAACCTGTCCCTACTGCAGTATGAGATGATTTTAGAATGATAATCTGTCCTTAACCGCACAGACAGGAACCTCTTCCTACACCAGTATGAGATGATTTTAGAACGCTAATCTGTCCCTCACAGCACCGCCAGGAAACTGTCCCTACTGCAGCATGAGATGATTTTAGAACGATAATCTGTCCCTCGCTACACCGACAGGAACCTCATCCTACACCAGTATGAGATGATTTTAGAATGATAATCTGTCCCTCACAGCACTAACAGTAACCTCTCCCTACACCAGTATGAGATGATTTTAGAATGATAATCTGTCCCTCACAGCACCGACAGGAACCTCTCCCTCCTGCAGTATGAGATGATTTTAGAACGATAATCTGTCCCTCACAGCATAGACAGGATCCTCTCCCTACACCAGTATGAGATGATTTTAGATCGATAATCTGTCCCTCACAGCACCGCCAGGAACCTGTCCGTACTGCAGTATGAGATGATTTTAGAACGATAATCTGTCCCTCAAAGCACCAACAGGAACCTCTCCCTACTCCAGTGTGAGATGATTTTAGAATGATAATCTGTCCCTCACAGCACCGACAGGAACCTCTCACTACTGCAGTATGAGGTGATTTTAGAACGATAATCTGTCCCTCACAGCACCGCCAGGAACCGGTCTCTACTGCAGGTTGAGATGATTTTAGAACTATTATCTGTCCCTCACAGCACCGACAGGAACTTCTCCCTACTCCAGTATGAGATGATTTTGGAACGATAATCTTTCCCTCATAGCACTGACAGGAACCTCTCCCTACACCAGTATGAGAATATTTTAGAACGATAATCTGTCCCTCACAGCACCGACAGGAACCTCTCCCTACTGCAGTATGAGATGATTTTAGAACGATAATCTGTCCCACACAGCACAGACAGGAACTTCTCCCTACACCAGTATGACATGATTTTAGAACGCTAATCTGTCCCTCACAGCACCGACAGGAACCTCTCCTTACTGCAGTATGAGATGACTTTAGAACGATAATCTGTCCCTCACAGCACTGACAGGAACCTGTCCCTACTGCAGCATGAGATGATTTTAGAACGATAATATGTCCCTCACAGCACCAATAGGAACCTCTTCCTACTCCAGTATGAGATGATTTTAGAACGATAATCTGTCCCTCACAGCACCGACAGGAACCTCTCCCTACTCCAGTATGAGATGGTTTTAGAACGCTAATCTGTCCTTCACAGCTCCGACAGGAACCTGTACCTACTGCATTATGAGATGATTTTAGAACGCTAATCTGTCCCTCACAGCACCCCCAGGAACTTGTCCCTACTCCAGTATGAGATGATTTTACAATGATAATCTGTCCCTCAAAGCACCGACAGGAACCTGTCCCTACTGCATTATGAGATGATGTTAGAATGCTAATCTTTCCCTCTTAGCACCAGGAACCTGTCCCTAATGCAGTATCAGATGATATTAGAATGCTAATCTTTCCCTCACAGCGCCAGGAACCTGAACCTAATGCAGTATAAGATGATATTAGAACGCTAATCTTTCCCTCACAGCACCGCCAGGAACTTGTTCCTACTCCAGTATGAGATAATTTTAGAACGATATTCTTTCCCTCACAGCACCGACAGAAACCTCTCCCTACACGAGTATGAGATGATTTTAGAACGATAATCTGTCCCTCACAGCACCGCCAGGAACCGGTCTCTACTGCAGGTTGAGATGATTTTAGAACTATTATCTGTCCCTCACAGCACCGACAAGAACTTCTCAACACTCCAGTATGAGATGATTTTGGAACGATAATCTTTCCCTCATAGCACCGACAGGAACCTCTCCCTACACCAGTATGAGATGATTTTAGAACGATAATCTGTCCCTCACAGCACCGACAGGAACCTCTCCCTACTGCAGTATGAGATGATTTTAGAACGATAATCTGTCCCACACAGCACAGACAGGAACTTCTCCCTACACCAGTATGACATGATTTTAGAACGCTAATCTGTCCCTCACAGCACTGACAGGAACCTGTCCCTACTGCAGCATGAGATGATTTTAGAACGATAATATGTCCCTCACAGCACCGATAGGAACCTCTTCCTACTCCAGTATGAGATGATTTTAGAACGATAATCTGTCCCTCACAGCACTGACAGGAACCTCTCCCTACTCCAGTATGAGATGGTTTTAGAACGCTAATCTGTCCTTCACAGCACCGACAGGAACCTGTACCTACTGCAGTATGAGATGATTTTAGAACGCTAATCTGTCCCTCACAGCACCCCCAGGAACTCGTCCCTACTCCAGTATGAGATGATTTTACAATGATAATCTGTCCCTCAAAGCACCGACAAGAACCTGTCCCTACTGCATTATGAGATGATGTTAGAATGCTAATCTTTCCCTCTTAGCACCAGGAACCTGTCCCTAATGCAGTATCAGATGATATTAGAACGTTAATCTTTCCCTCACAGCGCCAGGAACCTGAACCTAATGCAGTATCAGATGATATTAGAACGCTAATCTTTCCCTCACAGCACCGCCAGGAACCTGTTCCTACTCCAGTATGAGATAATTTTAGAACAATAATCTTTCCCTCACAGCACCGACAGAAACCTCTCCCTACACCAGTATGAGATGATTTTAGAACGATAATCTCTCCCTCACAGCACCGACAGGAACCTGTCCCTACTGCAGTATGAGATGATTTTAGAACGATAATCTGTCCCTCACAGCACCGACAGAAACCTCTCCCTACACCAATATGAGATGATTTTAGAACGCTAATCTGTCCCTCACAGCACCGCCAGGAAATTGTCCCTACTGCAGCATGAGATGATTTTAGAACGATAATCTGTCCCTCGCTGCACCGACAGGAACCTCACCCTACACCAGTATGAGATGATTTTAGAATGATAATCTGTCCCTCACAGAACTGACAGTAACCTAGCCCTATACCAGTATGAGATGATTTTAGAATGATAATCTGTCCTTCACAGCACCGACAGGAACCTGTACCTACTGCAGTATGAGATGATTTTAGAACGCTAATCTGTCCCTCACAGCACCCCCAGGAACTTGTCCCTACTCCAGTATGAGATGATTTTACAATGATAATCTGTCCCTCAAAGCACCGATAGGAACCTGTCCCTACTGCATTATGAGATGATGTTAGAATGCTAATCTTTCCCTCTTAGCACCAGGAACCTGTCTCTAATGCAGTATCAGATGATATTAGAACGCTAATCTTTCCCTCACAGCGCCAGGAACCTGAACCTAATGCAGTATCAGATGATATTAGAACGCTAATCTTTCCCTCACAGCACCGCCAGGAACCTGTTCCTACTCCAGTATGAGATAATTTTAGAACGATAATCTTTCCCTCACAGCACCGACAGAAACCTCTCCCTACACCAGTATGAGATGATTTTAGAACGATAATCTGTCCCTCACAGCACTGACAGGAACCTGTCCCTACTGCAGTATGAGATGATTTTAGAACGATAATCTATCCCTCACAGCACCGACAGAAACCTCTCCCTACACCAATATGAGATGATTTTAGAACGCTAATCTGTCCCTCACAGCACTCTCAGGAAATTGTCCCTACTGCAGCATGAGATGATTTTAGAACGATAATCTGTCCCTCGCTGCACCGACAGGAACCTCACCCTACACCAGTATGAGATGATTTTAGAATGATAATCTGTCCCTCACAGAACTGACAGTAACCTATCCCTACACCAGTATGAGATGATTTTAGAATGATAATCTGTCCCTCACAGCACCGACAGGAACCTGTCCCTACTGCAGTATGAGATGATTTTAGAACGATAATCTGTCCCTCACAGCACCGACAGGAACCTCTCCCTCCTGCAGTATGAGATGATTTTAGAACGATAATCTGTCCCTCACAGCATCGACAGGATCCTCTCCCTACACCAGTATGAGATGTTTTTAGAACGCTAATCTGTCCCTCACAGCACCGCCAGGAACCTGTCCGTACTGCAGTATGAGATGATTTTAGAACAATAATCTGTCCCTCACAGCACCGACAGGAACCTCTCACTATTGCAGTTTGAGGTGATTTTAGAACGATAATCTGTCCCTCACAGCACCGCCAGGAACCTGTCTCTACTGCAGTTTGAGATGATTTTAGAACTATTATCTGTCCCTCACAGCACCGACAGGAACTTCTCCCCACTCCAGTATGAGATGATTTTAGAACGATAATCTTTCCCTCATAGCACCGACAGGAACCTCTCCCTACACCAGTATGAGATGATTTTAGAACGATAATCTGTCCCTCACAGCACCGACAGGAACCTCTCCCTACTGCAGCATGAGATGACTTTAGAACGATAATCTGTCCCTCACAGCACTGACAGGAACCAGTCCCTACTGCAGTATGAGATGATTTTAGAATGATAATATGTCCCTCACAGCACCAATAGGAACCTCTTCCTACTCCAGTATGAGGTGATTTTAGAACGATAATCTTTCCCTCATAGCACCGACAGGAACCTCTCCCTACTCCAGTATGAGATGGTTTTAGAACGCTAATCTGTCCTTCACAGCACCGACAGGAACCTGTACCTACTGCAGTATGAGATGATTTTAGAACGCTAATCTGTCCATCACAGCACCACCAGGAACTTTTCCCTACTCCATTATGAGATTATTTTACAATGATAATCTGTCCCTCACAGCACCGACAGGAACCTGTCCCTACTGCATTATGAGATGATGTGAGAATGCTAATCTTTCCCTCTCAGCACCAGGAACCTGTCCCTAATGCAGTATCAGAAGATATTAGAATGCTAATCTTTCCCTCACAGCGCCAGGAACCTGTACCTAATGCAGTATCAGATGATATTAGAACACTAATCTTTCCCTCACAGCACCACCAGGAACCTGTCTCTAATGCAGGATGAGATGATATTAGAAAGCTAATATCTCCCTCACAGTGGCAGCAGAATCCTCGACCTACTCCAGTACAAGACGATGTGAAAGGTGGCACTATGTGACTCCAGCTCATATAGAGGATGGGTCACATGATGCACTGGCCAATCACAGCCATGCCATTAGTAGGCATGGCTGTGATGGCTTCTAAGGGCAAACGAGTGAAACGCTTGTTGATTGGCTACCTTGCAGCTATTCAACAGGCGCCAAAAATAGTCTGGGTCACATGATGCTGTGGCCAATCACAGCCATGCCATTAGTAGGCATGGCTGTGATGGCTTCTAAGGGCAAATGAGTGAAACGCTTGTTGATTGGCTAACCCGCAGCTATTCAACAGGTGCCAAAAAATACCCGAACCCGATCCCGGACTTTTTTTTTAAATATCCAGGTTGGGTTCGGGGCACGGACACCATAAAGTCTGATACAGACCCGAACTTTACAGTCTGGGTTCGCTCAACTCTAGTGAGGAGGGGTGGACTTGCAAGTGTATATATCAGAATACAGACCCTTGACTTTTGCTCTCTTTAGCTCATGATCTCTTAGCACGATGGGAATGTAAGGTTTTTTTGTGTATTGTATTTTCATTACATTTTTTGTGTGTAATTTCTTCTTTCTGCAATTGTCTTTGTCCGTTGGCAACACTGTATTTGTATCATCACTGCTTTTAAGGTTTTACCATCTACGTTATATTTGGTTATAAATGATTGCTCGAACATTTATTTTCTGTATGAATTAAATTAGATCATTATTTTTTAGCACAGTTGTCATTTGTTATTGATTTTAATGGTAATAGTCGCAAAAGCATTTGCTAGATTATTATATAGACTAAGGTTGTAATCACTTATTTTAGTTATCATTAAGCAAATAAGTGAGGTAGGTAGAAATCACCAAAATACCAGTTCCTCCAACCTCACCCAATCTCTACACTCATATATTAGAGACGATATGCATCTGTTGGAACTTCTCTCCCCTTATTCCTGGGAACCATCTTATATCTGGGTCTACCTAGACTTACAATCCCCTTTTAACTCTATGATTCACAAGGTCGGACTACGTGCCCTACAGTTTTTCCTATCTGAAGATCCCATGTTGAACCCCAGACAGGCTTCCTTTATCCTAGAGGCCACGTCTTTCTGTCTCACTCACAGTTATTTCAAATTTGATGGTCAATTGTTTTGGCAAGTAACTGGCACCGCCATGGGAGCCAACTTTGCACCCTCCTACACCAACCTCATCATGGGCCTCTGGGAGTCCTCGTATATCTGGCATAATAACCCCTTCTCATCCAATATTGTGTTTAATCGCAGATATATAGATGAGATCATGACATGGTAGCGTATCCCTGGTACCACAGTTTGTCGCCCACTGTAACAACAACATGGGCCTCTCATTCACCTCTGTTCTTGACTCTGAAACTCTATCATTCCTAAATCTAGAAATGCATCACATTGGGAACAATATCCATTCTAGGAACTACACCAAATCCTACGGCTGGCAACTCATTTCTCCATTATAAAAGCTGTCACCATCCACTGTGGTTAAACAAAATCCCCAAGAGCCAATTTTGCAGTCTCAAAAACAGTTGTACTAGAGTAGATGACTACCACACAAGGTGAAACCCTTAAGAAAAAATTCCTAGATAAAGGCTTTTCGACCGACATAGTCAATACCGCTCATTCCATGTATAGGAACAACCCCCTCAGCCCACAACGTACTATCAACCAGAACCATGCGTTTCATAACCCATTCCCAGTATAAACAGATAGAGCACATTCTACGGAGACTTGGCCATTACTAAAACAGGACCAACACTTCCTACCAGCTTTACCTGATAGACCCAGCTTCACCTACAGAAAGGCTCCTAGCATAAAAAGCAAATTAACACCTAGTAAACTCAAAAACAAACCCTGACCGCCTGGACTTTCCCTACCTACCTTTTGCTCCATGAGTGCCATGTACCAATGTTGCAAGCCCCTTTGTAAGACTTGCCGGTTTGTCAAACATGGACAAAAGGAATTTTACACCTAAGGTAAAACCTACCCTATTAAGGAATTCCACACGTGCTCCTCGGATTACGTGGTCTATGCCTTGACCTGTCCCTGATGCCTACTTTGTGTGGGAACATAACGCAAATGCTTTGGCAAACATTGCCGCTTCATTTATGAAGGGAAAAACAAACACAGCGTGCCCAGACATTTCTTGGAACATCATGGGTCTGGGTCATCCAGGCAATGCCCAGAGACCTCCCCTCAGCGAAGCAATTTCGCAAGCTGTGCCAGAGGGAGACTTTCTGGATTTTTGCCCTCAATGAGGAATTAGAAACCCATGCATGATTACAAAATGTCAGTACTGTATTTTCTTGCATCTTGACCTTGATTAACCAAAATTCCTGTTTTGTACCGGCCACAACATTTTCCATTTTGTCTATCTTTTTTTTTTGTGCTCTTTCACATGTACCCCATATGTGTTGTCATGTAATTTTGTGTTATCTCTTAAATGTCAGTTGTGCTGGCACCTGTAGTCCCACGGGCTTCTCCATTTGTTTATGTTTACTCCACATGTTGGGATGTGCTGCCCCCTTTTTTAATGTAACTTCATTTTTATTTCAACTTTATCCCATGCCATTATTTGCCATGTACCCATTCACCACTAATAATTGGAGAGCTGCAGCAACTAAAGGGTTACTGTGTCTGTTCCCAGACCACAGCCCTGCCCCCGCTGCTATAAAATCTCTCTCCAACTGTCTATCACCCACGGTATAAAGAAAGAGCCAATAGGCATGCTCCAAAATGTGTCCCGCCCCTTATGACGTTACTTCCGGGTCCTGCAACCCACACTGGTCCCTACAGCAGCGATCGCTCTTCCTGCTTCCATCCTCCACGGTTCTCAACTGCTGGCTGGCCTCTGGTCCTTCCATCAGCAATGCTGCCTGACACAGAGATGCCTTACATGAACACAGCCCGCTGAACACCTCCTGGACAGCGCTGTGACTCAGTGACCTTTATGACTCTGACAAACCTTTACACTGCATTCCTGCACCACATTCTGGTGTGAACTATGGGCATATTTTGATCTATGAAAGTGCATAGAGGTGCACTTTTTTGCAGTCTTAGGCAGGTGAATTGTTATGTGTCATTGTTGACATGCATTATTGATGTGTTTTGACTCTTTCTAATGCATTATTGAAATAAGATTTGGAGTGGATAGCGTTAACAGTCATTGATCAAGGCTTATCAATACCCTTTGCCAGCATGTTAAAATGTATGTAGAATACATTTTGATGTACTGCTATTGACTTCTATGTACCTACCAACACATTACCACAAAGAAAAAAAAATGCCTTATTTTTCAAATCACAATGCAATGCAGCACAGACATAAGAACAGACACTATTTTATATTGTGGAGAGGCTGGACACATGCATGTTAAGACCAGAGCACTTTTTGCGATTCGGCACTGCATTGCTTTAACTGGCAATTGCGCGGTCGTGCGACTTTGTACCCAAAGGAAATTTGCTTCCTTTTTTTCCCCACAAATAGAGCTTTCTTTTGGTGGTATTTGATCACCTCTGCGTCATTTATGATCACCGCTATAAACATAAAAAGAGCAAAAATTTTGCAAAAAAACCCAATGTTTCTTACTTTTTGCTAACATACATATCCAAAAAAAATAAATAAAAAAAAATAATTTATTCATCGTTTTTGGCCGATTCATATTCTTCCTCATATTTTTGGTAAAAAAATTGCAATCTGCATTTATTGATTGGTTTGCGCAAAAGTTGCCGCGTTTACAAACCATGAGAATTAATTTTTCCTTTTTTTTTTTTTTTTACTGGTAATGGCGGCGATCTGTGATTTTTATCGGGACTTTGATATTGGGGCAGATATGTCGGACAATTTTGACACTTTTTTGGGACCAATGACATTTATACAACGATCAGAAATTTAAATATCCACTGATTACTGTATAAATGTTATTGGCAGTGAAGGAGTTAACCTGCAGGGGGAGATCTAGGGGTCAACTGTGTTCCCTAGGCATATTTTTTTTTTTTCCACAAAGATTTTTATTGAAGAAAATACAGCAGGTGTACAGGAACACATTGTTCATATTGACGATCAAGTAGCCATGAGGTATCTTATTACAACACAAAAACTGGTAGCAAGCTACTCATGGCATGACTTTTGTAAATACATTTTACAATATATGAGACATACTAAGACATACTAAGGAAGATAACTCTATACTTGGGTTTTAGCTCTTCTAGGGTGGACATTTTTCATCAAGGAACCCCAGCGGTTCCATTTTACACTTCGTAGAGCAACAGCTCTAGTACATCTAGAACCTTGAGTATGTAGATTGTCTAGGGTGATCCTATAGGGAGGTAGGTAAAGAGGGGAGTATGGGGAAAAAAGGAAGGAGTGTATCCTTTGAGAGCCTAAGGTGAAGAAAGGGGGGAGGGAGGAAGCGGGAATAGCGGTAAAAAAAGAGAGAAAAAGAAAGAAATATATATAAGAAGGCAGGGGAAGTGCCCTTGGTCCAAGCCCACCCCCCCTCACCAGACCACCCAGCATGGACAACCATAGAAGCGCTCAGCGAACTCTGTTATGGGAGATAGGACTCATATGTATTAGTGGCCTTGAAATGGGTCCAACATGCCCAAATAGTCATGAATTTCTGAATGTGTTCTTTGGAGATGTGTATGAGTTACTCCATCTCCTCTATCTTCGATATCCTGGGGAACCATTCTCTGATTGTAGGCGGAGAAGTAGTTCTCCAGTGAACTGGGATGCATAATCTGGCCGCGTTCACCATGTGCACAACCAATGACTTGTAGTAGTGTCTTTTGGGCAGGGATGTGTGGTGTAAGAGGAATTGGGCAGGGTTGTAGTCAAGTTTGAATGTAGTGATCTGTGTAATAAGCGCATGTACTGACCTCCAGAATGATTGAATTAGTTCACAGTCCCACCAGATGTGGAGCATTGAGCCAACCGCTCGGTTGCATCTCCAGCAAATATTAGGGATACTCGGGGAGAATTTATGTAATCGACTTGGGGTCCTGTACCATTTTGTCTCATTCTTGTATCCGTTTTCCTGAATTGCCACATTCAGTGAGCCCTTGAGATTATAGGTGTGTATGCTGATCCAGTCCTCCTCAGTCAAGTTCAGCTTGAGGTCGTTTTACCAGAAAACTCGAGAGGGGTCTGGGAAGGAGGGGGATTCCTCCATGAGTAATGCATAAATATGGGAGATTAGGTGTCGCTGTGGTGATGTACGGGTGCAGAGAAATTCAAAGGGCGTGAGTTGTCTACTCCAGATGTTCAGCCGTTGTTGGGCTGAGAGGAAGTGGTGTATTTGTCGGTATGTCCAGAAAGGTAAGGAATTGGTGCGTGATATGGACTTTAAGGCTTCGTAGGGGAGTATGCGTCCCTTACAAAAAAGTGATAAGCGAGCACTTCATCATGTGGCCATTCCTGCTTTTTTTTTTTTTTTTAAATTAGATTTTATTGAATATAAGTAGGAGTGTACATGAATTTGTCATCATATAGCAAAAAGCGGTTAAGTAAAACATTTATCACATATAAGAAAGATATAAGTTTTGTGTAATGAGATTTTACAGAGAGATCCATAAAGACAGGGAGAAAGGAAAACATAGTCTAATCGTCTGGATGGACCCCTGCAGTAAGGGGGGGGGGAGGGTGGGGAGAGGGAGAAAAAGGGGGGGAA
>BLSH010440363.1:580188-590802 GCA_018402905.1 Glandirana rugosa
GATCAAAGTCGAGTGATTGCGGCTGCAGTTGATGTCGAGTTTTTGCAACCGCAAAAATACCCCGGTAACTGATTGTACTTCTCGACGTTTTTTGCGGTCTTTTGCGGCCGCAGTTTTTTACAGGCACACATACTCCGGAGTTTCACTCAGCACCATTAATGATATACTGTGACTCTGACCCCCAGACTAGACAAAATCCGACGACCTTCTAGTCTCAATCCCCTTGACACGAATCTTGGAGACATCAGTCCTAGGTGTTTCTTAACCCACTTAACACGTTGTTTCAGGAGTGAATAGTTTCGATCTCCTAGTGGTTTCAGGGATGTGTACTTCATACCTTCTGCATACTGGAATCCAGTGATCCTGTGGTCTACCTCATCAGAGTCTCCTTTAGCTTTGATAAGTGAGGACTTTGTTGCACAATTCACCCAATTCTTTGTGGATCCTGACTACAGAGGTTCTAAGCACAGTTCCCCTAACTCTGATCTTCCAGCAGCCTAAAACAGATCAGACCCCCAGTCTCAGTGTCATATAGTAATTACCACGACTCACTTTGAGGCCTCATACACACGGACATTTTTTGACGCCGGCGTTTTCTGGCGTTTTTTGCAGCTCTTCATGTTAGTCAATGGCCCCATAAAAACGCCAACGTTTTTGAGCTGTAGTTGACGTCGGCGTTAGTGAGCTGAAACTAGAACCCACAGCCAGCGCGTTCTGAGGCTGTAACGTTTTGCCGTTTTTTGACGCCGACGCCGCAAAATGCTCACTAAAGCCAACTAACGCCGTACCGGGGTTAACCGGCATTTTTTGAAGCTGACTTTTTTAGGTTGAAAAATAGCAGAGGGATAATTTTTTTTTAAAAAAACGCCTATTGACCCTGACGCTCACTAACACCGATGCATAACGCCGAAAAACAATGTTTTTTTTTCCTTGATGTCGGGCCCAACATTTTGTTTATTTTTTAAGAAACGTCCGTGTGTATGAGGCCTAAAAGTGATGGTCAAGGCTGTCTTTTTTTTTTTTATTTTTTTTTTTTTTAACAAGCAGGTTTATATGTATCTGCTCTGTGCAATGGTTTTGCACAGAGTGGCCCTGAACCTCCTCTTCTCGTAAGCCCCAATACTTGTACACCCATTAGCTATCTTGACTCGTATGGTCCTCAGATCCTACATCATAATATGTTCATGAGATATGCTAATGTGGAGGTGAAATGGAGGTTTCTCTCAATTCATTGCAGTATGGGCTAATTTTTTTGTGCCTGTGATTTATACTGGTGTCAGGTCACCATAAAACCAACAAGGGGCAAGTGCGGGAGTTAAACGAAGGGAGACCCAGCTTGCAGGGTCGGTTGTGGACATATGTAGATCCAATATGTTACCCTATTTGTGGCGATAGGATGCAAATCCATCCTCTTAAAAGGAACCATTGGATATATCCATCTCATATGGGGAACACAACGAGAGGAGCGAGAAAATGGGAGATAGGATTTCATTTATTAAACCCTGAGTCCCAGGGTGGGTTGTTGCACAGACAACTTTTGATATACGTACTCTAAGTACTTGCTCCTACAATGTGCGGGATAAATCATGAACAGTGTCTCAGTGCCTCTGTTCCTCCCTCTGAGTCCAGGACTGCTCAGTGAGTGACCATTTGAAACACATAGTTCCCCCCGGTCCTTCTGATGAGATTGTGGCTTTTGAGACACTGCAGTCGTCTGTCATTATTTTAGGATTAGAATAGACCCTTTCAGCTCTAATGGATGCAGTATGCACTTTTCTGCATCTGGAGGACTGGCCTACTGTCTCCAGCCTTGGGTCCATCAGAGAACCTACAGCTGCAAAGATTTTTCCAGTACACCTGCTATTCAAGGTATTCCTCTGTGCAGACTAGAAGCACTCTGAACAGTTCTGGACCCCACCTTAGAGTGTTTTGGAACTGTTGCCCATGGAGAGGGAATTTGTTAAAAGATGGTCAGTCTATACCCAGTGCGAATCTGTCAGTGACCCACCTTAACAGGAAAACCACTAGAACTGTGGAGGGTGTGCTTAACTCTCTTGATTCTACTGAACAGCAATTGGAATTCCTCCTTAGAGCCTTGTTTTTCTTGGCAGGTTCTGCCCTCTGTCATGTTTTGGCTGTGACCTTACCTGTCAAATTGCGGCAGTATGTGTTATATCTCTCAAAAGGATATCTCATCTGCCAGGGTAGAACCTTCTAAGAAGCCTTTAGCATGAATGTGCACCCTGGCTTTTCCAAGTGCAGGGCTGGTTGTTAATCCTTGTCTGTGTTAGGATAGTTTGCATTTCAGGCATTCTGGTGCAGAGAACATCTCTTTCGGCTCAGGGGCTAATCCATGCCTCTGGCATTCTCTTCAGCTGCCCATTAGCTACTTCCCTGTTCCCTGTCCCAGTTCCTTTCCTGGTATTGTGGGACACTGATATGACCGCCTGTCCTCACCCTGCACCTTAGCGGAAAACATATACGTGTAGGGCTTTATGCCTTCAAGTCCTGGCTGGTTTCATCGCTGGAAAATCACTTGTAGGAGATGGTAACTAGTACAGTTCCTCTTTGGGATGGCCCACAGCATGTTTGCCTCCAGACAGATAGTTCCTCTTCTCTACTTCTTTGTAGCTGCAGCTGCATCAGGCGTCTGCATCGTGTGATCCTGCTTGGAGCAGATTCTAACACCATCGAGGTACTGTTGTCTTCACCTCCGAGAAGGAATGAGAGACCTTCCTGCATCAGAGCAAGTAGTCTGGTCCTTGTGGTGGACAATACCATGAATCTCAGTCTGACTCACATTGTTCCCTTTGAGAGTAATCCTCTGGAAACCAGTTCTTCTCAGCTGGTAGCTTCTCATACTCGGGTGTCTCTTAGACCCTGTGATATCAGAGCAGGACCATGTGTTTCCCTAGTCTGTTGGGTAGAATACAATAGTGCCTTAATGCAGGTATCATCTGAGAGAAATAGGGTATGCCTTAATTATTTTGAGGGACCTGCCACCTAGGGTTGCCACATCATCCCTTTAATCCAGGACACATATTAATTACACAGGTTCTGTGGCTGATTAAGGTGGTAATTGAACTCATTTGGTGACTTATCTGCATTAAATTAGCCTCAGAACAACCTGTGTAATTCATATGTGTCCTGGATTAAAGGGGTGAGGTGGCAACCCTACTGCCAACAGGGGTTAGGCCTATTTCTTTACTTGGCTGTTTTTCCAACTCATAAACACAGTCCTTCAGATTTTTTTTTAATGTTTTGCCTTTGCCTAAGGGTGCTTTCACACTACTGTATTTTTGCTTTCATTCGAAAAAATGAACTGGCTCCTCTGATAAACTTCTGTTTCCACTGTATATGCTTTAACATGAGCCTGATTATGCCAACCCCCCATGTCATTACCTGTGTCATCCCAAGAAGATGTTTTACCCCACCTATTACCCAAAAGTTATCACATCAAGTCCAATCTACAATACACGCAACCCAATATTACGAACAGCACACTAAATCTCTTTTTCCAAAACTATTTGAATCCTGTAGCTCCAACTATCACTCTGGAATAGTGGTCTGCAAACTGCAGCCCGTGGGCCAGATGTGGCCCTTTGCCTGCCTTTATCTGGCCCTTGGGGCACTTTTCCTCCCACTGACACCAATGATGGGGCACTATTTCTATTATTGATACCAATGATGAGGCACCATTCAAACAAGTCTGTACATTGCTTACACCACGGCATTTTCTACTCCCACAGTCCGACGCCCCTAAAGTCTGAAGGAAAATAATCTGGCCCTTTGTTTAGGAAGTTTGGAAACCCCTGCTTTGCGATCATCACTTGCCCCCGCATCTGCACCTGTTGCAGCAAGATAATCAGATTTCCCACCACATGCCTCACTGCCCTATATATCATCCACTATGTACAGTATGTCAACCTTTGCCTTGAACCATCAAATCACAAGTCTGCTTTAGGGCTTATGTCAACAGGCATAGTTTTCCTGCACTTGACATGTGTCAAAATACACACCTTAAAGAACACAGGAGATGGTCAGAGACTGCAGACATGATCCAGGAGATGGTCAGAGACTGCAGACGTGATACAGGAGATGGTCAGAGACTGCAGACATGATCCAGGAGATGGTCAGAGACTGCAGAAGTGATACAGGAGACAGTCAGAGACTGCGGACATGATACAGGAGACGGTCAGAAACCGCAGACATGGTACAGGAGACAGTCAGGGACTACAGACATGGTACAGGAGACGGTCAGAGACTGCGAACATAGTACAGGATACGGTCAGAGACTGCGGACATAGTACAGGAGATAGTCAGAGACTGCAAGAGAAAAACTGATGAAGTTGCCTAGGATAACCATCACACTTCTTCTTTCATTGGAAAATCTCCATGAAGCACAGCTCATGCTATGCTCTCGCATCAGGCAAATGGTAGATAGAATAAGGCCCCAAAATGGAACCAGTGTGTGCTCAGCAGGGACGCCCATTCAATAAAAAGGTGCTTCCAAATGGAATCTTTAGGAAGGTTGGTTTTTATTGATCAAGAAAATAAGTTAACACCCCGTCACCGCGTTTCGTGACTCTTTAGTGGCCACTTCATCAGGAAAAGGTATACAGTACACTTTAGTGCATGGGATCTGTGTGCATTCCTTCAGTCCAGAGTATATTGTAATAGGAAAACAGATAAAGATGCCTAGGATGACCAATTGCACTTTCATTGGAAAATCTCCTTGAAGCACAGCTTATGCTCTGCTCTCGCATCTGGCAAATGTGTTGCTGCTGATGCTCCTGCGATTAATGTGAAGACTGACAGATTTATTAAATGCCCTGAATTTAGGTGGCTGTACCCTAAGACTGTAAAATGTGCAGCCGAAGCTACAGCGGTGACCTCATCACGCCCGCCGAGGTGCTGATCAAGTACACTAGTTACTGAAATTCCGTTATATATTTATATATTTGTGAGTATACTTCTTGTTTTAATTAAAAGGTCTTCTTAATACTACATCATGAGAGATCTTTTCCTTCTTGCTTGTTATCAACATAATTACGAGCTGGTGTGCTATATGGTGTATTGCTGCTGCTAATGAAGTGAGTTCCATTTTGACATACTGGGAAGCTATCACCCATCCATCTATTCTTCCATCCCTCCATTCATTTGCGTTCTCTCCCTTAAAGCGTAGCCAGACCTCCCTCAATTTTATTGGGATTTTATGGGATAGACCAACACAAAGTGGCACATAATTGTGAAGGGGAAGGAAAATGATATATGGTTTTCAACATTTTTTACAAATAAATCCGTGAAAAGTGTGGGGTGCATTTGTATAGCGCCCCCCTGAGTCAATACTTCGTAGAAACGCCTTTCGCTGCAATTACAGCTGCAAGTATTTTTAGGATGTCTCTACCAGCTTTGGACATCTAGAGAGGACATTATCGCCCATTCTTCTTTGCAAAATAGTTAAATCTCTGTCAGATTGGATGGAGAGCGTCTGTGAACAGCAATTTTCAAGTCTTGGCACAAATTCTCAATTGGATTTAGGTCTGGACTTTGACTGGGCCATTCTAACACATGAATATGCTTTGATTTAAACCATTCCATTGTAGCTCTGGCTGTTTGTTTAGGGTCGTTGTCCTGCTGGAAGGTGAACCCCTGCCTCAGTCTCAAGTCTTTTGCAGACTCTAACAGGTTTTCTTCTAAGATTGTCCTGTATTTGTCTCCATCCATCTTCCCATCAACTCTTCCCTGTCCCTGCTGAAGAAAAGCATCCCCACAACATGATGCTGTCACCACAATGTTTCACAGTGGAGATGATGTTTTCAGGATGATATGCAGTTTTCCGCCACACCTAGCATTTTGCTTTTAGGCCAAAAAGTTCAATTCTGGGCTTATCCGAGCAGAGCACCTTCTTCCACGTGTTTGCTGTGTCCCCCGCATGGCTTCTTGCAAACTGCAAATGGGACTTCTTATGGCTTTCTTTCAACAATGGCTTTCTTCTTGCCACTCTCCAGATTTGTGGAGTGCATGGCTAATAGTTGTCCTGTGGACAGATTCTCCCACCTGAGCTGTGGATCTCTGCAGCTCCTCTAGAGTTACCATGGGCCTCTTGGCTGCTTCTCTGATTAATGATCTCCTTGCCCAGCCTATCAGTTTAGGTGCATGGCTACCACTTACCTGGTCTGAGGCCGATTTGACGAGAAGGCTTCCCTTGCGGCTAAGTGCCAAGCACCTCTGAAGGTGGGAGCAGGCAGTGCTAGACTCAAAGAAGCATGGGTGCCATTTAGGTAGATCCACTACAAGCGGTTTGCAGCGCAGAGGAACTGGATAGCTGTCAGCTGGTCTATCATGGCAGATGGCAGGACATCCGTGGCCCCAGGTGTGTAGCTGAACCAGGGCAGCGATCCAAGGCAAGGTGACACCCAAGGAAGAAGCAGGAGCAGGCTGGCAGGACAGGACTGAAGAGGCGAAGTCAGGGTGAGCGCCAAAGTCATACACAGGAAGGCGAACCAGGGAGTATGCAGAAGGGTAGTTAGGAGCAAGCCAGGGTCATACACGGTAGAGCAAGAGAAGCAGAGTCCTTAGAGCAAGCCAGGGTCAACACCAGGGATCAGGCAGCAGAGAAGTCCAGAGGCAAGCCTGGTCAGTAACAGGTAATCCAATACTACAAGTAACACAGGAGCAAGGAGTACTGGCAGCTGAAGATCATTCAGCAAAGTCTAAGTGCAGCCACTGACCTTATATAGGGCATTTGGCGATAGTTCTGGCAGCAGGTGTGCGTGAACGTGCATTTCTATGCAAACAAGCATGGCCATGTAAAGTATTGGAAACTATGCCAGGTCTTTTCTTCTGCACTTGCACATCTTTATTCTTCTGACTCCTTTTCAGCACCTGCTCATTCTTTTGAATAGCACCCTGACAACGGCCATGTCTTGGTAGGTTTGCAGTTGGGTCATACTCTTTCCATTTTCAGATGATGGATTGAACAGAGCTCCGTAAGATGTTCAAAGCTTGGGAAATGTTTTTTAAAAACCTAACCCTGCTTTAAACTTCTCCATAAGTTTAACCCTGACCTGTCTGATGTGTTCCTTGGCCTTCATGATGCTGTCTGTTCACTAAGATTCTCTAACAAACCTATGAGGGCTGCACAGAACAGCTGTATTTATACTGAGAGTAAATTACACACAGGTGGACTCTATTTACTAATTCGGTGACTTCTGAAGGCAATTCGTTCCACTAGATTTTAGTTGGGGGTATCAGAGTAAAGGGGGGCTGAATACAAATGCACGTTACACTTTTTACATATTTATTTGTAAAAAAATTGGAAAACCATTTATCATTTTCCTTCCACTTCACAATTATGTGCCACTTTGTGTCGGTCTATAATACATTCATGTTTTTGGTTGTAACATGAGAAAATGTGGAACATTTCAAGGGGTATGAATACTTTTTCAAGGCGCTGTATATGAATTTTGTTGTTCCTTCATGCTTGAGGTGATTGTAGCCGTATTAGTGCAATTGTGCCAGAGAAAATTGAGTGCTGTCCGTGGCCTTTTTTTATTTGCACTAACATCCAATTTTTCAGGACAAGCTTTCAGGGTGTCTCCCCTTTCTTCAAGGTCTAAGCAGTGATCCTTTGATCCTTCATGAATTTTGTGTTTTTATTATTTATTGTATTTTTGTTACGCACTTGCACTTTTCATTTGCTGGCAGCGCAACACAATTTGGTTATATTTTTTGTGTGGATATTTAGCGAGTGCAGCTGCCTCGAAGATATTTCGATTTTTATATATGTAAAAACAAAAGTGCATACCATGCTAGAGTAATTGATATATGAAAAATGATAAATAGAAAGTGAGAAAAGATGTGTGATAAAGAAAGCTGCAATCTGACTAGGGATATCGCCCAGAAGAATAGATAATGTATATATAGATTGCACTAATCCAGTAGAAATGACTACCAACTTTTACACAAATAAGAAATTGAATTAAACCAATAACAGGTGTATGGAAATTATCCACATCAAGGCTTAAGCAGAACCCTTAAATATTTGTTAGTCATAAATGCGAATACTTTGAGTTCAAATTAGCATATTCTGTGCAAAAACATATGTGCAAAATTTGTGCAATAAAGTGCAAATAACATTGGTTTGCATGTGCATAAAGTGAGAAGAGCGCAAGTAAGTTCCATTAGGTATAAAAAGTCGAAATGCCGTTGATAAACTCTAGGAAAATCCTTCCATTCAGTGTTGGAATAGGGAAAAGGAGGAGGAGCCATGAAGACACCCACAACACGCCAAATAAGAGGACCCTTATCCAGGGCCGAATTAACATAGGGGCTATTGGAGCTGCAGCTCCAGGCCCCTACCTCAAAATAGGCCCATGCCAGTGAGTCATTAACGCTGTTGTAGCTCTGCTGTGTGTACACCATTGTTATGTAAATCGCGGGCGGCAGGCGCTATTGTTATGTAAATCACAGGCGGCAGGCGCTATTGTTATGTAAATCGCAGATGGCAGCTGAGTTCCACACAGTGTAGTGTATCACAAGGGAGCTCTGCAGGACAGGACTTCTAGTGGGAGAGGTGAGGAGAGCATGAATGCAAGTAAGCAAAGAATAAAAAAAAAGGAACAGGCTGCCAGATTGCCCTAAACATGATATAGCAACAGTGTAATGTTGTGCAAAGCTTTTACAGTGACCTTGATTGGGGGGGGGGGGGATTATTGCCAATAGTAATGTGCAGCACTCAAGGGTTTATGTGCTGCTACTGCCACTAGACACTGATGCATAGGTGACCAGTGGTAGTTAATTAACCCTTTGTACTGCATTAGTGGCCAATAGCAGCATTTATTAAGCCGTTTGTGATGCAGCAGGGGTTAATTAACACGAACACTGATGGCACTAATGTAACACAAAGGGTTAATTGACTACCACTAATCACCAATGCATCAGTGTCTAGTGGCAGTAGCAGCACATTAACCCCTGAGTGCTGCACATTACTAATGGCATTAATTAACCCCCCCCCCCAGGTCGCTGTAAAAGCTTAAAGCGGAGCTCTGCCCAAAAGTGGAAGCTCCGATTGTCTGCCCCCCTCTGCTGCCACATTTGGGACCTTTTTTTGGGGGGGGGGGGGGGAGGTTAACAGGTTTGAAATTTGGCTCCCTCCTCCTTGCCCTCGCAGCCGATCCCTTCACAGAGCACAGCGCAATTCACGCATGTGCAGTATAGGTAACCGGCTGTGATGACACAAGGCTTCACTGCTGGTTTCCCTTAGTCAAGATGGCAGCGCCTGCACTCGAGAGCCAATTCAAGAATTTGCTCGGGTGAGGACACCGCTGAATGCATGGACAGGTAAGTTCCCTAATAGTAAAAATCAGCAGCTACAGTATTTGTAGCTGCTGACTTTTACTTTTGGAGGGTGGGGGCAGAGCTCCTCTTTAACACAACACTATATTAACAAGTCACTGACTACTAATGGTGAGGGATGTTAAAAAGAGCACTACCACTGACTATCAGTGCAGACAGAATAAAGTGGAGTTTCAGCTTAAGTGTAACTAGCCTTAAAAATGCCACCTCCTAACACCTACATTGATTAACCTATTTTCACGCTTCTCCTTTGCAGTCATATGATCCCCCATGTCAGCTAGAAGCATACACAGGAGAGAGGGGGGAGCGCCAACAACAGCTGGAACATGGGACACCCATGGGTGATGTCACCACTCCAGGCTTTACCAGCTATTATCAACGCATTCTTCTCTCCCCTGCAGATGCCACTGACTTGCACAGGAGTATGCAATGCAGTGCCCACCATGTAATGTTCTGTGCCATGTGTGCCCACCATGTAATGTTCTGTGCCATGCAGTGCCCACCATCTTATGTGCAGTGCCCACCATGTCTTGTGCTGTGCTATGCAGTGCCCACCATGTGATGTGATGTGCCATGCAGTGCCCACCATGTCATGTGATGTGCCATGCAGTGCCCATCATGTCATGTGCTGTGCCATACAGTGCCCACCATCTAATGTGCTGTGCCATGCAGTGCCCACCATGTCTTGTGCAGTGCCATGAAGTGCCCATTATGTAATGTGTAGTACCCACCATGTTGTGCTGTGCTATGCAGTGCCCACCATGTAATGTGCGGTGCTCACCATGTCATGTGCTGTGCCATGCAGTGCCCACCATGTAAAGTGCCTCCATTGTAATGTACAGTGCCTACCATGTCGCGCTATGCCCTGCAGTGCCCACCATATAATGTGCAGTGCCCACCATGTCATGTGCTGTGCCATGCAGTGCCCACCATGTCATGTGCTGTGCCATGCAGTGCCCACCATGTCATGTGATGTGCCATGCAGTGCCTACCATGTAATGTGCTGTGCCATGCAGTACCCACCATCTAATGTGCATTGCCCACCATGTCATGTGCTGTGCCATGCAGTGCCCACCATGTCATGTGCAGTGCCCACCATGTAATGTGCAGTGCCCTCCGTGTAATGTACTGTGCTTTGCCCCCTCACCCCATGTAACATACTCTGCTATGCCAGCCATGTAATGTACTGTGCTATTACCCCCATGTAATGTACTATGCTGTGCCCCCCCCCCCCCGACTCACCCCTTTCTCTCT
>BLSH010440363.1:603476-635079 GCA_018402905.1 Glandirana rugosa
AGAGATAGAGCCACGACCACAGTCACGAGAGATAGAGCCACGGTCTAGAGAGCACTGACACCAGCACCGAGATAGAGAGTACTGACACTGGCACCGAGATAGAGAGCACTGACACCAGCACCGAGATAGAGAGTACTGACACCAGCACCGAGATAGGGAGAACTGACACCAGCACCGAGATAGAGAGTACTGACACTGGCACCGAGATAGAGAGAACTGACACCAGCACCGAGATAGAGAGTACTGACACTGGCACCGAGATAGAGAGAACTGACACCAGCACCGAGATAGAGAGTACTGACACTGGCACCGAGATAGAGAGCACTGACACCAGCACCGAGATAGAGAGAACTGACACCAGCACCGAGATAGAGAGAACTGACACCAGCACCGAGATAGAGAGCACTGACACCAGCACCGAGATAGAGAGCACCGACACCAACACCGAGATAGAGAGCACTGACACCAGCACCGAGATAGAGAGCACTGACACCAGCACCGAGATAGAGAGAACTGACACCAGTACCGAGATAGAGGGTACTGACACCAGCACCGAGATAGAGAGCACTGACACCAGCACCGAGATAGAGAGAACTGACACCAGCACCGAGATAGAGAGTACTGACACTGGCACCGAGATAGAGAGCACTGACACCAGCACCTAGATAGAGAGAACTGACACCAGCACCGAGATAGAGAGCACTGACACCAGCACCGAGATAGAGAGCACCGACACCAGCACCGAGATAGAGAGCACTGACACCAGCACCGAGATAGAGAGCACCGACACCAGCACTGAGATAGAGAGCACCGACACCAGCACTGAGATAGAGAGTACTGACACCAACGCTGAGATAGAGAGTACTGACACCAACACTGAGATAGAGAGTACTGATGATACCAGCACCGAGATAGAGAGCACTGATGATACCAGCACCGAGATAGAGAGCACTGACACCAGCACCGAGATAGAGAGTACTGACACCAGCACCAAGATAGAGAGCACTGACACCAGCACCGAGATAGAGAGCACTGACACCAACACCGAGATAGAGAGTACTGAAACCAGCACCGAGATAGAGGGTACTGACACCAGCACCGAGATAGAGAGCACTGACACCGGCACAGAGATAGAGAGTACTGACACCGGCACCGAGTTAGAGAGCACTGACACCTGCACCGAGATAGAGAGCACCGACACCAGCACCGAGATAGAGAGTACTGACACCAGCACCGAGATAGAGAGCACCGACACCAGCACCGAGATAGAGAGCACCGACACCAGCACTGACATAGAGATCACTGACACCAGCACTGAGATAGAGAGCACCGACACCAGCACCGAGATAGAGAGCACCGACACCAGCACCGAGATAGAGAGCACCGACACCAGCACCGAGATAGAGAGCACCTACACCAGCACCGAGATAGAGAGTACTGATACCAACACCGAGATAGAGAGTACTGACACCAGCACCGAAATAGAGAGCACTGACACCAGCACCGAGTTAGAGAGTACTGACACCAACACCGAGATAGAGAGTACTGATACCAGCACCGAGATAGAGAGCACCGACACCAGCACCGAGATAGAGAGTACTGATACCAGCACCGAGATAGAGAGTACTGACACCAGCACCGAGATAGAGAGCACCGACACCAGCACCGAGATAGAGAGCACCGACACCAGCACCGAGATAGAGAGTACTGACACCAGCACCGAGATATAGAGCACCGAGATAGAGAGTACTGATACCAGCACCGAGATAGAGAGTACTGACACCAGCACCGAGATAGAGAGCACCGACACCAGCACCGAGATAGAGAGCACCGACACCAGCACCGAAATAGAGAGCACTGACACCAACACCGAGATAGAGAGTACTGATACCAGCACCGAGATAGAGAGCACCGACACCAGCACAGAGATAGAGAGTACTGATACCAGCACCGAGATAGAGAGTACTGACACCAGCACCGAGATAGAGAGCACCGACACCAGCACCGAGATAGAGAGCACCGACACCAGCACCGAAATAGAGAGCACTGACACCAACACCGAGATAGAGAGTACTGATACCAGCACCGAGATAGAGAGCACTGACACCAGCACCGAGATAGAGAGCACCGACACCAGCACCGAGATAGAGAGCACCGACACCAGCACCGAGATAGAGAGTACTGACACCAGCACCGAGATATAGAGCACTGACACCAGCACCGAGATAGAGAGTACTGACACCAGCACCGAGATAGAGAGTACTGACACCAGCACCGAGATAGAGAGTACTGATACCAGCACCGAGATAGAGAGTACTGATACCAGCACCGAGATAGAGAGTACTGACACCAGCACCGAGATAGAGAGTACTGACACCAGCACCGAGATAGAGAGTACTGATACCAGCACCAAGATAGAGAGCACTGACACCAGCACCGAAATAGAGAGCACTGACACCAACACCGAGATAGAGAGCACCGACACCAGCACCGAGATAGAGAGTACTGACACCAGCACCGAGATAGAGAGTACTGATACCAGCACCGAGATAGAGAGTACTGATACCAGCACCGAGATAGAGAGTACTGATACCAGCACCGAGATAGAGAGCACTGACACCAGCACCGAGATAGAGAGCACTGACACCAGCACCGAGATAGAGAGTACTGATACCAGCACCGAGATAGAGAGTACTGATACCAGCACCGAGATAGAGAGCAATGACACCAGCACCGAGATAGAGAGCACTGACACCAACACCGAGATAGAGAGCACCGACACCAACACCGAGATAGAGAGTACTGACACCAGCACCGAGATAGAGAGTACTGACACCAGCACCGAGATAGAGAGTACTGACATCAGCACCGAGATAGAGAGTACCGACACCAGCACTGAGATAGAGAGTACTGACATCAGCACCGAGATAGAGAGTACTGACATCAGCACCGAAATAGAGAGTACTGACACTAGCACCGAAATAGAGAGTACTGACACCAGCACTGAGATAGAGAGTACTGACATCAGCACCGAGATAGAGAGCACTGACACCAGCACCGAGATAGAGAGTACTGACACCAGCACTGAGATAGAGAGTACTGACACCAGCACCGAGATAGAGAGTACTGACACCAGCACCGAGATAGAGAGTATTGACACCAGCACCGAGATAGAGAGTACTGACACCAGCACTGAGATAGAGAGTACCGACACCAGCACAGAGATAGAGAGTACTGACACCAGCACCGAGATAGAGAGTACTGACACCAGCACTGAGATAGAGAGCACTGACACCAGCACCGAGATAGAGAGTACTGACACCAGCACCGAGATAGAGAGTACTGACACCAGCACTGAGATAGAGAGTACTGACACCAGCGCCAAGATAGAGAGTACTGAGACCAGCACCGAGATAGAGAGTACTGACACCAGCACCGAGATAGAGAGTACTGACACCAGCACCGAGATAGAGAGTATTGACACCAGCACCGAAATAGAGAGTACTGACACCCGCACTGAGATAGAGAGTACCGACACCAGCACAGAGATAGAGAGTACTGACACCAGCACCGAGATAGAGAGTACTGACACCAGCACCGAGATAGAGAGTACTGACACCAGCACCGAGATAGAGAGCACTGATACCAGCACCGAGATAGAGAGTACTGATACCAGCACCGAGATAGAGAGCACTGACACCAGCACCGAGATAGAGAGCACTGACACCAACACCGAGATAGAGAGTACTGACACCAGCACCGAGATAGAGAGCACCGACACCAACACCGAGATAGAGAGTACTGACACCAGCACCGAGATAGAGAGTACTGATACCAGCACCGAGATAGAGAGTACTGACACCAGCACCGAGATAGAGAGCACTGACACCAGCACCGAGATAGAGAGTACTGACACCAGCACCGAGATAGAGAGCACCGACACCAACACCGAGATAGAGAGTACTGACACCAGCACCGAGATAGAGAGTACTGATACCAACACCGAGATAGAGAGTACTGACACCAGCACCAAGATAGAGAGTACTGACACCAACACCGAGATAGAGAGTACTGATACCAGCACCGAGATAGAGAGCACTGACACCAGCACCGAGATAACACCAGCACTTTAAAACTCTTAATATATGCAATTTATAAAGTACATTTTTTTATCTCTTGAATTATTTTTCCCATTATGGGAGGTGAGTGGGGCCTCATGTCTAGGTTTTGCCTGAGGGCTCACAAAGCCTAGAGCCACCTCTGCTTCTATGATCTCTTCATCTTACTACAAAGGGATGCTAAACATTATATTCATTCTTGTCTTGGTGGCCAAAGCTTCCCCTGTTCACCAGTGCCAGTTCACCCAAAGCTCAATTTTTAGTTTTTTGGAGATGGTGGAGAAGTTAAAGCGGAGTTCCACCCAGAATTTTTTTTTTTTTCTGGCATCCACTCTTTTAATACTAAATAGATGTAACCTTTTGTTTCCTTACTTTCAAACCTCCTAGTAATTCCATGTATTTTTTACTCACAATTTGGTTTCTCTCACTGCTGGACTTTTCCATTTTTAGGGCATCTGAAGCCCTTCCGTAGTCTCCTGCCATCTCTTCCTGAAAGAAGTGCATGGTGGGTAACCATCATGCACTCCTCGATCTCGGTCCGCCTTAAATCGTGTCATTTCCTGTCTGGAAATAACAGGATTCTACAGTACAGAGAAGCCCACTGACTCCTGGGAAATGATGAGTCACATCTCCCAGGAGGCCAGGGGAAGCAGGAAGTGAGGAAAAGAGCCTAGGACCAAATAGGGGCAGATTACAGAGACCACCTAGCAACTAGCGACTTAGGGTGAGTATAAAAAAAAAATTTCCTTCAAAGGTAAGTCTATATAGGCAAAGGACTTGAATGATGTTAAAAAAAAATTCTGGGTGGAACTCCACTGTGTAACTAAAGGCAAAACATTTTATTTAGTTTTGGGCAGAGTGGTGATGGAATAGAACACCTGTCAGTCTTTATTGCTGTCTGTGCCCCCATTAGGGAGATCACCCTCTCTATTTGACCTGTTTACCATTATCATTGAACGTGAGAGTAAAAGAAAATTCCACATTTTGAGTTTTCCCAAGAAAAGTAATAGCGGGGAAATCTTCCAATAGTCAATAGTTCTGGTGACCTGGGGGTACGCAAATTCCCTTTATTTTAAGGAATTTCCTCTCACTTCCTGTTTTGGCTATGGGACAGGAAGTGAGGGTAAATCCCCCCCACGGGGGCACAGATGGCAAAAAGTGAACCAACGGGGGGTTATAAGTTATAATCCTCCCTTGCTCTATCCAAATTTAAAAAAAAAGTTTTGCCAAAGTTCTTCTTTAACCACTTAAGGACCGCCCCACGTACATATATTGCGGCATGGTGGCCCTTAAGCGCACAATCATGTTCCTGTACGTTATTCCTCGTATCGGCTCTGGGGTGCCACTGGCCACCCCAGTTGACAGAAAGATGAGGAAGACCGCTCCACGTATCCAGCAGAGATGGTACACCAAAATAATTTTAACTCCTTGAAGGATCGCATGATCCTGTAGATCAAATGGCTCCATGGTTACATCATAGCTGACCGCAGGGTACATAAGTCGCCACCGCACATATCCTGAGATGAAAAAAAAATTACAAAATAACCTATTAGACCGCTGTTGGTGACAACAACATCCACCTAAAAGAAGTTGACAGGACGGGAGACAGGAGAGGCAGAACGGCGGTCTGCTTATGTAAACAAGGCAGACGGCCGTTCTGTCAGACATGAGAGAGATCTTGTGTTCCTGTTAATCAGGAACACAGACGTCTCTCTTCCTCCATTCGGTCCATCCCCCATACAGTTAGAAAGCATTCCCTAGGAGCACACTTAACCCTTTGATTGCCTCTGATGTTAACCCCTTCCCTGCCAGTGTCATTAGTACAGTGACAGTGCATTTTTTTTAGCACTGATCACTGTATTGGTGTCACTGGTCTCCAAAAAGTGTCACGTAGTGTCCCATCTGTCCGTCGCAATGTCGCAGTCCGCTAAAAATAGCTGATTGCCGCCATTACTACTAAAAACAATTTAAAAAAGTCCATAAATATATCCTGTAGTTTGTAGACGCAATAACTTTCACACAAACCAATCAATATACGCTTTTTGGGATTTTTTTGACCAAAAATATGTAGCAGAATACAAATTGGTCTAAGTTGATAAAGAAATTTGATTGTTTACATTTTTTATTGGAAATGTTTTATAGCAGAAAGGAAAAAATATATTATTTTTTTTCAAAATTGTCGCTCTTTTTTTTTGTTTATAGTGCAAAAAATAAAATCGCAGAGGTGATCAAATACCACCAAAAGAAAGCTCTATTTGTGGGGGGGAAAAAAGGACATCAATTTTATTTGTGTACAGCGCTGCACAGCCGCGCAATTGTCAGTTAAAGTAACGTAGTGCTGAATCGCAAAAAATGGCCTGGTCAGGAAGGGGGGTAAAACCTTTCAGAGCTGAAGTGGTTAACTATGTAACAGTTCCTTGTATGTCTTGAGGATTGCAGGGGTGATATCTATTTGTTTCCTGGGTCTGTGTGTCAGATTTACCATTAACTACTTTGCGCCCACAGACGTCATATGACGTCCTTGACTTTGAGTGGTGATATCTGGTGCCTTCAGCTACAGGCACCATTCAGATACCGTTTTTTAGTGCCAGCGATTCTCTGCAAGATAAAATTATCAGCGGCAGGAGAGGTGCCTCCCCCTCCCGCCACTTTCCCGTCATCTCCGCCACTTACCGGTCCATGGGCAGCGGTGGAGATGATTGGGTCCGTCCCCCCCCCCCCCCGCACAGGAAGCCGAGTGAGCGGAAGATGCTGCCCACTTGGTTCCATGACATTGCAGGGCAGAAGCGACGTCGCAGGTCACTTCCGCCCATAGCTCTTAAAGGGGACTTCTTTTTTTTTTGAACTGTCATTTTTTTTTTTTAAATTTAAAAAAAATATATATTTTTTTGCATTTAACTGTAAATATGAGATTTGAGGTCTTTTTGACCCCCAGATCTCATATTTAGGAGGTCCTGGCATGCTTTTTTCTATTATTTATATTTTTTAATTCATTTATTTATTTTTTAGAGCAGTGGTTCTCAACTCCTGTCCTCGGGACCCTCCAACAGGCCAGGTTTGCAGGATAACTGAAATACATCACAGGTGATATAATTTGCTGCTCAGTAGATTGCAGTATTCTAGTCTGCATCTCCCCAAGGTAATACTTAAGATCTGGCCTGTTGGTGGGTCCCGAGGACCGGAGTTGAGAACCACTGCTTTAGAGGGTTTACAACCTCTTTAACAGTGAAGCCCCTTCTCACTTTTGAATTTTTTTATTTATTTTAAATTATGGAGAATGTACCAGGAAAGGGCAGGAGGGTCATTCCTTGGTGGCCAGTGGCCCCGCAGCAATGCAAGGCAGGTCAGGACTCCCAGCACTTCACTGTAGGTGAGGGGCACCCAAAACTTTAAGGTGGCTAGAAACATCCCTGCTTGTGCATTGATAGCCCATTCAAAAGGCACATGTTAACCCAACGCATCAGAACAAAAAATTATAATGAGGTCTAACAATGTCTCGTCTTTTTATTAGACCAGAGTTGAAGCCGTAGTTAACCACGGCCGGGTATGCTGTCCCCTTCAGAGTGCATACGCCCAGAGGCGGCTCTAGGCTTTGTGAGGCCTTAGGCAAAACCTAGACATGAGGCCCTACTCACGCCCATAATGGGAAAAATAATTCAAGCAATAAAAAAATTAACTTTATAAATTGCATATATTAAGAGCTTTAACCACTTGCCGACCGGTGTCTGACTGCGACAAAGTGGCTCCATATCGCAAATCGCTGTCATATGATGGCGGCTGCGGTATCCCTCACTGTGAGCACGCACGCGCCGCCGGAGGCGCACTCACTGTGTTCGGGGCGGGGGCAGGGAGCAGGTAGGGCGGACTCGATCGCCGCCGGCTACCCGCGATGGCCTCCCCGCAGTGAAAGAATGGAGGTCCGTGTAAGTAAACACGGATCTCAGTTCTGTTAGAGGGGAAGGGTTGTGATCACAGGCTTCCTGTATATGGAAGCCGTGATCACTCCCCTCCCCCAGCCAGGGCAGCCCACACACAGTTAGAACACGCCCAGGGAACACAGTTAACCCTTAGAGTGCCCCCTCCAGGTTAACCCCTTCACTGCCAATGGCATTTACACTGTAATCAGTGCATTTTTATAGCACTGATCGCTGTATAAATGCTAATGGTCCCAAAAAGTGTCAAAATGGTCCGACATGTCCGCTGCAATATTGCAGTACCACTAAAAATCTCAGATCGCTGCCATTACTAGTAAAAAATAAATAAAAACCCCAGAAATTAATTCTCATCATCCGTAAACGTGGCAACTTTTGCGAAAACCAATCAATAAACGCTGATTGCATTTTTTTTACCAAAAATATGAGGAAGAATATAAATTGGCCAAAACCCATGAAAAAAATGTTTTTAAAAATTGTATTTTAGCAAAAAGTAAGAAATTTTTTTTTTTTTTTTTTTTTTGCAAAATTGTCACTCTTCTTTTGTTTATAGCGGTGATCAGAAATGACGCAGAGGCAGTCAAATACCACCAAAAGAAAGGTCTATTTGTGGGAGGAAAAGGACGCAAATTTAGTTTGGGTACAACGTTGCACGCCTGCGCAATTGTCAGTTAAAGGGACGCAGTGCCAAATCGCAAAAAGTGCTCTGGTCCTAAAGTGGGAAATCTTTCCGGGGCTGAAGTGGTTAAAGTGCTGGTGTCAATACTCTCTATCTCGGTACTGGTGTCAGTGTTAAATTAGGCGGTTGCGAGGCCCCTGTGAGTGCGAGGCCTTAGGCGACCGCCTAATTTGCCTAATTAGAGAGCAGCCTCTGCATACGCCGATGATGTCACTGGCTGCATCCAGGGTGAATATCTCCTAAACAGTGCAAGTTTAGGTGATATTCACTGTACCTACAGGTAATCTTTATTACATGACTTATTATAGGCTTACCTGTAGGTACAGGATCAAAAGTGGTTTACTACTGCTTTAACTGGCATTATTCATAGCATTGGTGCCAGATATAAAATAAATCAGCTTGAGGCATATACAAACTGAGCTTTGTTGATGCGGGCAATTATATGTTGTGCAAACTTAAACAATGAAGAATATTGACACAGGCAGCTTGCTGTGCATGTGTTTCAGTGCACGGCCTCAGTAGAACTTGGCACAATGTAAAGCTACTGACAGGCTTTAGATTATGGCTGGCTATGCATGCAGACCAGACAATGACCAATCATGCCAAACATTCATGTTTGTATACAGCAAAAGCTCGTGTTTATTTAATAGAGGAAGAAAAGGGGGTACATTTAAATGGTCAGCATATAAATATGGAAAACCATAGCAGCAAGTTAAGAAAAAAACAATAACTATTTAGATCAGATAAGAGTGTGACGGCAATCATTGGGTAAGGCAGTGTTTCTCAAGTTTTTTTCAGTCAAGGCACCCTTTAAAATTATGGGCAGTCTCAAGGCACCCTCCAAGATTATGGGTCTGACTAGTATTCCAATGTTTCTCTTCTTCTTCAGTTTTTCTCCATCACTCAGCCAATGTGACCCCCAACGCTTATGGAGAAAGGCAGGGGAGGGTCAAACAAGGATGCTATGCAAGTGACTGACATCCTCCTTATCAACGGATGATGTCATTGGTCATTAGGACTTTGGCAGTTAGAAGGTCGTAATGGTGCACAATGAAAACCTGTGGCTTTGTGTAACCAAAAGGCAGGCTTCATCCAACCACCGCCTTGTATACAATTTTTGGGCAATTTTTAGACATTTTGCCAATGCACCCCTGAAGAGACCTCAAGGCACCCTGGTTGAAAAAGGCTGATGTAAGGAATATCCTGTGTTCTATTGACCAGTGTTCCATCCCTATATCAAGTAGCGCTAATGCCGTGTCTGGATCAGTGTGGATTTTAGTAGCTGACTAAATAAACTTTAAAATGCCATTCCATTTTACAGTGGTGAATGGCTCCATTCTACAGTTGGCCTCTGTATAGTTGGCCCATTGTGGTGAAACTGGCTGCTTCCCATGACTTTAGATCCCTGGTGCCCAACCTGTGGCCAAAGGGTCGCATGCGATCGCTTATCTGTGTCTTCCAATTGCCTTGTTATAGTAGTGATTTCTAGCAGCCTCTTGCAATATATCTCCAGTCTATTACTGTGTCCTGAATTACATCTCCATTCTCCAACAGCTCCTATACCATGTTCACAGTCTTCTAAAGCATCCCTGCAGTCTCTGACCATCGCTTGTATTATGTCTTCAAAGTCTGACCAACTCCGATCTTATGCCCAGTCTCTTGCCATTTCTTGTATTATGCCATCATGTTGGACCAACTCTGATCTTATGTCCGCAGTCTCTGACCCTCTCTTGTATCATGCCCTTAGTCTTTGACTATATCCTGTTGTGTGTCTGCTGTGTCTGATAATGAATACTCACTGAATTTTATGTGTGGCTCTCTGGCAATGTCAGAGGTTGCACTTGAGGCCCCGCTATATCAAGAAAGTTAACCCCACAGCTCTAGATCCAAGTGATGGAGTAATATCTCTATTGTTCTTAGAGGACCGTTTATAATAAAATTGGTGTGGAATTGTCTAGGGCAGGTAAGTAGTGATTTCCATACTTTGATGATCGCTAATATTGTATCCAGGTAGCAATGATCAAGTTTGTGGCCTAGCTCCTAGTAATGCTCTGTGATCATTTGTGGTGGTTGTTTGTTCAATTTGTTTTCTTCACTTCATTCTGGAGACCATCAAGATTTTGCCTGATCCAGTATGATAACGTTGGAAAACCTATACCTATGGCTTTGTGAAAGTGTGTTTTTTTGCTTCCTCAGATGTAATGGTTTGGAATGCTCTTAATATTTGCAGATACTTTGTAGACAGTGAGATTGGCATTCAGAAGAATTATATTTGAGAACAATAAAACTTTTAGGTACTGCAATTCTTTCAGTGTATTGCTGCATTACTTTCACTAGTAGAGCAGAGTTTTTGGCTTGGAAAATACTAGAACTCATTTCAGAGACGTCTATTAGCTCATTGTGGACTGTTACATATTTCTACATAGCCAGTTCTTTCCCCCGGTTGTTAAATCTGTGTTTTCACTTGTGTAGTTTTTGCCTAAGTTCATTTTGCAGCTCTTTACTTAGCAATAAGAGCATTGCCTTTAAAGTGTGTTCCGGCTCTGGATTGTTTGATATGTTGGGAGAGCTGCAAGTGTCTGATAGGCCTCTGGGGCCTCCTGTGCCTAAGTAAAGTTACCCACTATTTGCTTTTTACTCGCTGGATATTGAAGGTCTAATATAAGCCATTGGGATGTATTTGTGAGTCTGGGAGAAGGTCTTCCAGATCAGGAGGCTGTTCCAAGTCTTTGCTTGATTGGACATCCGATAGCAGAGTGTCATTCTCTGCCCTGAAGTCTTCTTTTCCCAACCAGGAAAAGAAATCTTGCTGCCTGTCAAGTGCCCAATCAAACACATCGCATTAAAAGCAAAAACACAAGGAGACAGTAGCGTACCCACTGGCACAAACTGGCTGACACGTTTCGAGGTAGGAACCCCTTCTTCTACGCTGAAACGCGTCAGCCAGTCTGTGTGAGACATCATCCCAGCGGCATATGCTACTATGGGCATGTAGCATTGTGCCATGTATGATATGGTTTACAAGCTCGTTTGTGAGTGTGTTTTTATATCTTTTTAATAATGTACATCTGAGGATAATGCGCTAGGCCGGTGCGCCACTGTGTTTTTGCTTTAGTGTTTGGACTTCCCCAGTTCCTCAGTGGCAGCAAGGCGGTACACTGTCTGAAGTGAAGTAATAACTTTGGTTGTACAATTGGAGAAGCTGTGTCTTCAAGCGCAGGAAATGAATTATATGTTGACTGTGTGACATCGCATTAATACTAAGAAGCTAGTTGACAGCATGCAAGCTCAGGCAACTGACAAGCTAGCAGCTAGCAGGACCTCTGACCCTACATACTGTATAGCTTGCCTGATAGGTAGCATTCAAAGACAGGTATGCCTCATTGCTAGTTGCTTTTACAAAGACATATGACTTTCTAAGGTTTCAAGGAACACTCAGAAATGAAACCTAATTCCTCAAATACATGTAAGAAAGACAAACTGTCTACTCAGGACTTCTGTTTATTCATCCTGGTGTTTTGGTAGCGCACCATTCCAGCAGGCCTGCTCAAAGCATGTATTGTAGTTGCAAGCTGGGTATTCCCATTACCATCTATTGTTGCTTCACAGAGAAAAAGAAAAGCTACATAGCACAGACCTACCTAGAAGTCAATTTGGCTGCATTAAATTTATCAAAACTCGGATCATTATTATGTATTAAGAATACTTATAAATACCTTTTTCCCCACAGCTCTCAGAAGAAGGTGAAGGCATTGAAGGTGTTAAAGTCTCGTGTGATAGTCCTTTAAGATTTCAATCCAAACAAAAGCCGGTGAAAGCTGTGTGGAATTTTACTGTCCATTCCAAGGTAAGAAATGCAAAGGCAATAAAATAGATGATTTTTAAAAACCTAGTGTAGTGAAAAATTTCTGTATTGCCTTTAGTAGACAGTCAGTTTGCAGTCTAAGTGATGTCACCAGTTTCTAGTTAAATAATAATCTACATTCTCAGTGATGTCATCAGCAACAGTAAACAGATAGGCTGCATTCATTTAAATCGTTTTAAACAATATGGCCTAGCCTTGTACAACATTATTTCTTTTCTTTTTAGTTAGTAGTTGTATGGTTTGACTATCTTTTGAGCATTAACTGTTGACTTATTTTGCTATAGATGCCCCTCCAACATGTGGCTTTGCTGAAGATGGATCCTGGAGCGGCCTTTTCATTAACAGCGCAAGGTTTGCCAGATTCCTGCCATTATGCCCCTGGCCACTCTTTCCAGGTTAAGAGCTCCCGGACACATTATTATAAAATCGGAGTGTGCGCTGAATGTTCAGTATTTGGAGTCTTTGAGAAATGGTTGACTATGGATTTCGGAATCCGCCCCATCTTGCTACATAAGATCTTTGTGCAGGTGGGACATCAGGAAGAAATCTCGAGTGATTTGGAAAAGACTCCAGAACAGGATAACAGCCCACTGACATCATCTGAACGCTGGATCCCTGGCAAACAGTTGTGGTTTCCATGCAAGGAGAGAACGCATGAGGAAGAAAAACTCTTGAACATGTACAAACCTCCCTCCATGAATCCAAGTTATGGTGGGAGATCCACAAAGCAACAGGTGCTGACATTAGAAAATTATCGGGAGGTGATGCATATTAAAGTTCTTCAAGAAGAGGCCGCTAGAGAAGAGATGATAGCCAGGTGAGGTTAGGTGCCGTACAAGGATAGCTACACCTAAGACTTAAGCTGGCGAAACACGTTCCAGTATTAATGTACAATATCTCTACAGTCTTCCTTAGATTTACCAACAACCTTGTCATAACATGGAATGCCTATGTGTAAACCGTTTCATTAATATCCAACCATATAAGCCCTCTCACCACATAGATGTTGGTAAATCTTAAGAAGATTGCACAAGCAGATTATAATGTTTGTAGCCTGTGTAGACAGACTTTTGTTTGCATCAGGTGGATTTTCATTCCCATGCAAGACTATAGGAATGTGAAACCAACTTGAAGCAGGTCAAATGCAAGTAATGCCTCGTACACGCGGTGTGACGGTCGTACGAACGGACGTCCAAAATTGTACGTTGGCTGTTGTGTCACGCATACTGACACGCACTAAGCGATCGTACAACCGAGCCTAACGTGGTGACGTGTTACGAGCGTATAAAAAGGACGTTCAGGTGAATGTGATTTGTGAATTAGGAACGTAGGTTTCCCAGAACTGACACTTCCGGGCGTTCCTGACTTCTGAGCATGCGTGTTTTGCATGTACAGCTTTGTTGGCCCAACTTCTTTGTACATACGAGTCAACAGTCGTACAACCGCTTGTTGTACAGCAAAAGTTTTCTAGTCTGCTCATCCAACTTCTGTTGTACGACCGTCGCACATCGGCTTTTGTAATAGCGGCACTAACGGTCGGATGATCATACAACAAGCTGTAGTACAACCGTTCTTGTACAACCATTGTACCGTGTGTACGGGCCTTAAGAAGGAGGCCAACTGCAGGTCAAATGCACCTGCCATTAATTTTCTCTATGAGCTCAGTACCATCTAAAACGGATATCACTGACACAATCCCACAGCCATTTGACACTTGCCCATACAGTAACGTTGCATGTTTTTTTAATTTTTATTTTATTTATTTTGTACAATTTTATTTTTTACAAGTTATTTTTTTATTACAATTTATATATTTATTGTTATTTTTTTATTTTTTATTTTTTACAATGCTTTCTTCTTTTCGGGGATGGGGGGGGGGGAGAGGAGTGGACAATGTCAGTGTGTTTTTTATTTTACTTTTTATTATTTTCATAATTTAACCTTTTAAATATGTATTTATTGCAATTCTTTTATTTATGTATTATTATTTTTTTATCAGCCCTATTGGGGGGGGGGGGGGGGGCTTTGGTGAGATATCAGTGGGCCCTGACATCTCCCCTTTGGGACAGGGAAAGGGACTGAGGACACAGATTCCATAGTCCCTTTCTCAGCAGCCTCAGCTGCACTGAAGATGAATGGACAGGAGACAGAGGCTCCTCTCCATTCATAAACTGAAGCATCGTAAACACAGTTTACGATGCTCAGTGACAGTCATGAATGAACAGAGTCAGTGATCATTTGGAAAAGGAAGGAGCCGATAAATGACATATTTGCTGGCTCCTTCCTCTGCTCTCTATTCTGACAGATCGAGGACAGAGGGAGCGGAGGAGCATGGAGGGGAATCGGAGGGGGACAGGAGCATGGAGGGGAATCGGAGGGGGACAGGAGCATGGAGGGGGATAGAAGGAGCACGGAGGGGGACTGCAGGAGGATACGGGGGACAGTCGGGATGATCGGTGGGGTGGGGGGAGTTACAATCACCGATCTCCCTGTATACATTTCATTAAAGCAGCTGAAAGCCGCAGGAGGAGAAGCGTCTGTCAGCTGCTTTAATGAAATGTATACAGAGAGATCAGTGATTGTAACTCCTCCCCAGCACCGCGCTGATCACCTCTGACTGCCCATGTATCGGATTTGGCATCAGAGCATTTTTCCCAAGTACAAGTATTCGGGCAAATGCTCGGTCTCGGTATCGGTGCAACCCTAGCAGGAATCATTCAGGCTAGAAGAGGCCGGGCATCTGTTGCCTGCATCTTCAACAATCAACACTAAATTATTGAAGTTATGTATTCATGAAAAATGCTGTTAGTATATATTTCTGTATTCCTCTGCACAGTGACATTCAGAATCAAAGTGAGGACCAACTCACACCATGGAGTCAACTTGCTACAACTGCAGTACATATGTGATGACGAACAGCATGCTGACCTAAGGAAAGAGTGGAGTAAGCACTGTGGTGATTCATGAATGTGCTGCTGCTTCCTTATTAACAAATCAGCAGGCTGGGTGGGGAGTGTGTTTCTGATCAAACAATGCAGCGGGTGTTGTGGAGAGCTGGGGTCAGTTTCTGGATCACAAAGCTGTCTGCAAAGAATTGCATAGACTTTGGTGGTTACAACTGTTCCTATTTACCAGGGTCTCCAAACTTTCTAACGAAAGGGTCAGTTTACTGTCCTTCAGACTTTTGGAGGGCCAGACTGCCCAGTGGGAATAAACAATGCCCGGTCTTTGGTATTGGGGGTAGAAATAGTTGGTGGCAGTGGTAGGGTTGCCACCTCATTCCTTTAAACCCAAACACATGAATTACACAGGTTGTTCTGAGGCTAATTTAATGGAGACGAGGCACTAAGTGAGTTTAATTACCACCTTAATCAGCCACAGAACAACCTGTGTAATTAATATGTGTTCGGGTTTAAAGGGATGAGGTGGCAACTCTAGGCAGTGGGAGGAATAGTGTCCCATTTTTGTTGTCAGTGGAAGTAATAGTGCTCCATCGTTGGTGTCAGTGGCAGGAATTATGCCCCATTGTTGGTGTCAGTGGCAGGAATAGTTCCTCAAGGGATGGATAAAGGCAAGCAAAGGACCGCAGTTTGGAGACCACTGCTATATACTGCATTTGCCCTTCTGAAACTTGCACAGAATTAATTTTTTGGCAACTTTATCAGCAGAGCTGATTTTTTTTCGCATGGCTCTAATCTGCAGATGTTTCTGTTCTAATTAAAGAACATCTTTATGTTATATGCTAGGAAAATCAAAAGATATGTCTCTACTTCAGAAGACATAGCTGCAAAGCACAAGGATGCTAAAGCGATGAAGTGATGTGAAACTTTCAGGAGAGTGAAATTCCATCCGAAACCTTGACAAGGGTAGTTCAGAGGTAACCCACCTCCTCCAAACACTCACATACCCCAAAAGCTAATCACCCACTTGATCAAAATCAAACACTTAACTCCAGATGGGTTTAAATGGCCGTAAGGCCTTTTATTCAATACAATAATAATTAATAACCATAATAAAAAATAAATAACAGATTTACATTACAGTCATAATTTATTGAGAGAAGTCCTTGAAAACCAACCTGTTTGAGTCTGTTGCACCATTTCGCTAAATATATACAGTATGCCCCCCAGCCACAGGACACTTCCTCGGGGACACTTCCAATTGCCCTCAGACACTTTACAGGTCTACCAGTACCTGGTCACTATTATTGGACCACAACCAACCATCAGACATCATACTAACAGATGGGTCCACACTTTTATTCCAGACAACAGATTTTTAAACCCCAGTAAAGGACCTCGAACCGCCCACCTTGTCACCAAAAGACCCACCCGAACTCCTTCTAAACTACAACCAGGGAGGGAGGGACATTCCTCTGATGGCTTCTGACTGTTGCAGCCCACCCCCCTCACTGCAGTCTAATCTCCTACGCTGCTCCTCACCCTGTCTCCTCGGCCAATCACGAGTACCTCTCCTTCCATTTTTTTTTTAAAGACTTCCCTCTACGCTGCCTGGTTCCCCCTTCCACCCTATCATGCCGGCCCTACACTTATTCGTGCTTCATAGCTCCAGGCCTTTCTTTTTCTTTGTTTTAGTTTTTGCACTGTGCCCACCCCTTTCCTGGGAAGACTTGTCTTCACCAGTTTCCCCAGGGTATTGCTGGGATCTGTGCAATTCATTGTTTTCTTTTTGTAGTACATACAGTAGGACAGGGATGTCAAACTCTATTTTATTGTGGCCTGTATCAGCAGTATGGTTGCCTTTAAAGGGGCGGTTGTATCTGGAGTGCAGATTTCAGGACTGCGCTGCATACAGCGTGCAGAGTACAGGAGGGAATTACGCACAGAGTACACAGTTCAGGAGTGCATTACATACAGAGCGTAGGGTATAGGGGTGCACTCCATACAGATTGCAGGGTTCAGAAGTGCGTTATGTAACAAGTTCAGGGCTCAAGTGTGCCCTATGCACACAGTGCAGAGTTCAGGTTTGGGCTACATACAGAGTGCAGGGTATAGGGGTGCACTTCATACTGAGTTCAGGAGCACTCTACCTATAGAGTGCAGAGTTTAGGAGTACACTATGTACAGAGTTCAGGAGTATGCTACGTACAGAGAGCAGAGTTCAGGAGTATGCTACGTACAGAGTGCAGTGTTCAGGAGTATGCTACGTACAGAGTGCAGAGTTCAGGAGTATGCTACGTACAGAGTGCAGTGTTCAGGAGTATGCTACGTACAGAGTGCAGAGTTCAGGAGTATGCTACATACAGAGTGCAGAGTTCAGGAGTATGCTACGTACAGAGTGCAGAGTTCAGGAGTATGCTACATGCAGAGTTCAGGAGTATGCTACGTACAGAGTGCAGAGTTCAGGAGTATGCTACGTACAGAGTGCAGAGTTCAGGAGTATGCTACATACAGAGTGCAGAGTTCAGGAGTACTCTACATACAGAGTGCAGAGTTCAGGAGTACTCTACATACAGAGTGCAGAGTTCAGGAGTGCGCTACGTGGAGAGTGCAGAGTGCAGGAGTACTCTACATACAGAGTTCAGGAATACGCTATGTGGAGAGTGTAGAGTTCAGGAGTACTCTACGTACAGAGTGCAGAGTTCAGGAGTATGCTACGTGGAGAGTTCAGAGTTCAGGAGTACGCTACGTGGAGAGTGTAGAGTTCAGGGGTACTATGCACTATACACAGTGTGAAACCCTAACTTAAACCACCCCCACCCCCAAAGCTTCCTTGCATCTCTACTCTCTACTATCTAGCCCGGCTCTAGTACCTTCCTGTATAGGTGGCTCTGCCTCGCTGTGCAGGGACATTAGTCTCTCTTTCTGGAGATCTGTCCCCGCTGTGAGTGCATGCATGGATCCACAAGAGCCACTGAGAGCAAAGCGGTCCCTTGTAAACGCAGAAGGCTTCTGTGTTTACAAGTGACAGTAGTAAGCATGAATGGAGGGTGAGAGCCAGAGGTGGTAGAATGGTGTTTTGCCACATTCCAGCTGCAAAACTGACAAGGGCAACATGACAAGGCCTGGCAGGCCATATTTGGCCCACAGGCCTTATTTTTGACATACAGTATGTGCTATAGAAGATTCTACAAAGGCATATATGTTGGATAGACTTCAGCAAGGAGAAACAGAAGGTTCAACTCAGAGCAAATCCTCGGGTATTACCTGGATAGGAAGTAAAGTGGAATCTAAACATGACCGGCAGTGCAAAAAATTACAAGGGTTTTGAGCCCTCTTCATGCTATCCAAAACTAAAAACAAATTTTAATTGGAGTTTCCTTTTCATGCTTTAACCACTTGCCGACTGCCAACCGCAGGTTGACGGCGACAAGGTGGCTCGATATCGCAAACCGCCGTCATATGATGTCGGCTGCGAGATCGTGCACTGTGAGCGCGCGCCGCCGGAGGCGTGCTCACTTTGTTCGGGGGTGGGGCCAGGGAGCGGGTAGGGCGGACTCCATCTCCGCCGGCTACCCGCGATGCCCCCCCCCCCCGCAGTGAAAGAACGGAGATCCGTGCATGTGAACACTGATCTTCGTTCTGTTAGAGGGGGAAGGGCTGTGATCACAGCCTTCCTCTATATGGAGGCCGTGATCATGTCCCTTCCCCTGCCAGTCAAACACTGACACAGTTATAACACGCCCAGGGAACACAGTTAACCCTTAGATCGCCCCTCCAGGTTAACCCCTTCACTGCCAATGGCATTTACACAGTAATCAGTGCATTTTTATAGCACTGATCGCTGTATAAATGCCAATGGTCCCAAAAAAGTGTCAAAATGGTCCGACATGTCCGCCGTAATATCGCAGTACCGCTAAAAATCGCAGATCGCCGCCATTACTAGTAAAAAAAAAAAAAAAGAACCCCCAGAAATGAATTCTCATCATCCGTAAACGCGGCAACTTTTGCGCAAACCAATCAATAAACGCCGATTGCGTTTTTTTTTATCACAAATATGAGGAAGAATATAAATCGGCCAAAACTGTTGATTGTTGGATTTGTATTTTAGCAAAAAGTAAGAAATTTGTTTTTTTTTTGCAAAATTGTCGCTTTTCTTTTGTTTATAGCGGCGATCAGAAATGACGCAGTGGTGATCAAATACCACCAAAAGAAAGCTCTATTTGTGTGGAAAAAAGGGCGCAAATTTTGTTTGGGTACAACGTCGCACGACCGCGCAATTGTCAGTTAAAGTGACGCAGTGCCGAATCGCAAAAAGTGCTCTGGTCCTAAAGTGTGAAATTCTTCAGGGGCTGAAGTGGTTAAAACGAACCTCCAGCCAAAGAGTTGAATGCACAAATTAAACTGAAGCTGTCTTAAGAGAAATATATATGAGCTGCCATTGGTGGTCTCTCCTTCTGAGAATACTAGTTACCTGGCTGTCGTGATGATGCTTTGCCTTCAATACTGTCTATGTTACTGACAAACAATGTAATTCTGTGCAGCCAATCTTGTGATTTACAGGCATCAGGCAGATCTCTGTGTCTCCGCTTTACTAGGGATGAGGCCAGCAGTGGCGGCTGGTGAAGTTTTAAGATGGTGGGGCGCCAGACCCTGCCCTTCCTTTTTGCCCCATCCCACTTCTTAGAAGCCACACCCCTTATAGGCTCCACCCACTCTGTACACAATGTACAGTATAACTCAGCTGTCAGTCTTAATTCTCAATAAAATATTGCTGGCTCATTCATCCATTAAATCCCAAAGGTAAAGAATTACATGAGCTGTGAGGTCTGCACAGGAACCCGGCACAGACTGCTATTATGTGGGGTTTCATATCCCATCAAGCTCCATCCTAATTACTTATTTTATAATAGGAACACTGGAAATCCTCCACTAACCCCTGACACAAGGTGTGCTATAGAAATGTCCCTGGTTTTTGGAACTGAGCAGCTTCACTAACATAAATCTTCATTATCTGTCCAAAAAAGTTCAAAATGTAATTATAAAATCAGGCGATTTAAGATGGCATTCATTGGAAAGCAGTTATTGTAGAGGAATTGTCATGACTATACATTCCTCTTGTTCTGTTGTTTGATGCTGAGATACAGAGGCTGAGCACAGGCAGCTTCAATCAACACAGCAACTCCACTGCTGGGGACTTCTTGGTCCCTGCATTGGAAGTCATTTATTTATTTTAGTTACTTATATAGCGCTGTCAATTTACGCAGCGCTTTACATATACATTGTACATTCACATCAGTCTCTACCCTCAAGGAGCTTACAATCTAAGGTTCCTAACTCACGTTCATACATAGTAGGGCCAATTTAGACAGGATCTAATTCACCTACCAGCATGTCTTTGGAGTGTGGGAGGAAACCGGAGTACCCGGAGGAAACTCACGCAGGCACAGGGAGAGCATGCAAACTCCAGGCAGGTAGTGTTGTGGTCGGGATTCGAACCAGCGACCCTTTTGCTGCTAGGCGACAGTGCTATCCACTACACCACTGTGCCGCCCAAGTCATGAATCATTGCCAACATTGCACTGAATGCAGAGATGAAGAAGTGACCAGGAGTGGAGTTGTTGTGTTGATAAAAGCTGCCTGTTAAACAGTAAAGCATGAAGAGCTGAGGGTGTGCGGTGCTGCTGAGCTCTGTGGTTCCCTAATGTCAGCAGACTAATTGCAGATCAATTACTGCCTGTGTATCCCTAAGATTTACATGCCAGCTCAGAGTTCTTATCCTACTGCTGAGCTTTGGAAAAGACCTGTGTCAGCCTTATCTGTTATCTATGGATGCAGACTAATCACTGCCTGTGTATTGCTGGGAGCTCCCTGTCATGTGTGAGATCTGACCTTGCAGGCTCCTCCATGTCCTCTCCCTCTGCTCTGTACAGGATGGTGGGTGGGGGAAGGGTCCCTGTGGAGAGAGGAAGCACTGCTGGAGGTAGAGACTAAGTGTCGGAGTGCGACTTGTGGAGGGGGGACATGACTAGACAGCAGGCTAGAATGTGTAACTGCAAGCAGAGAAAATCTTGGCTCCCCCCCAGGCAGAGACCAAATGGACTAGGCAGTTTAAGGTCTGCAGATTCAGACGTCCTAAAAACCTCCTATACTCAGAATGCAATGTTGGAAAGCAGCCAATGATGGTGGAGAATTCATTTTACTGTGTTCTAGATAGGGTTTTTTAGTGAGATTTGGGACGTTTGCCCTGTTACTAGGCAGATTACACTTCTCTTTCTTGTCTAATCTGTCTATTCCAGCAATTAGCAACAGAAGCACAGCTAGAGAGAAATTCCAAAGGTTTTTTTTCTTTCTAGTTTCTATCTAGCTGTGCTGGCTGTTGGTTAATAATTATAGTTCATTTTTATTTTTATTTCTTACTTATTTTTTTGGTGGGGCTCCGCCCCTACAGCCCTTATGGATGAGCCTCCACTGGAGGCCAGGCGTGTTCGGACAAGAGTGCAAACCTACATAAGCTATCCTGTCGGGAAGCTGTCATTGCGGACAGCCAATCACCAGTGGCCAAGACATTCTCTGCTCCACAGCCTCTCATATACAAGGGGCATGTATAGATGTGGCTTCCTGTTGGGGAATGTCTCGGCCACTTTTGATTGGCTGTACGCAGTGACAGCTTCCTTGTGTGGTAGCTCATGGAGGTTCAAACTCATGAACTCTGAACACGCCTAAGCTCATCCCTGCTCCCCACCTCACCTTCAGCTCATGAGGTTGGTGATCCATTAAGCAGGACAACGGAACCAAAAAGTTGCAGACAAATCTTTCTGGTTGTGGCAAGAATGTGTAAATCTTGTGTAAACTCAAAACCTTCAGCATGCTAAAATAGTGAACTGTTTGCATGGAATTCCACTTGAATGCCTTCTGCTGACCACCATCTTTGCATTCTCTAGGTTAAACCTGAAGACTGATGTGACCTTCACCATGATGCTAAGCTCACAAAATGGGATGAAGTTCTCTCTTAATGGGGAGCTTTATGCAGAGGTGCCACTTCCTAAGGGCCTGACGAAAGACACAGAGGAAGGATATTTACTACAGAGATCTGTGTCCACCGCCTTGGTGGCTTCCAGTCCGCAGGAGGGAGACAAAGTCTATGAAGTGCACGTGGAGCTCAGCAGTGAATTAGATGGCAGTGTTGTGCTCCGCTTCCCAGAACGGTGCTGCCGTGAGCTGTCTTTCCATTCAGGATCCTCCGCCAAACTGGAGATCCAATTCCAGCTTGACCGGCTGCTATTCTGTATATATCACGAAGCCATAGACCGCCTTTGGGATGTGGCTCTATTGCTGCCGGACCTAAGCAAGTGTTTCATGCCGACCTCTGAAGAGCAGATGTCCTGGGGCAACAACAAGCAAAAAATGGCAATCTCTTACATAACCGGAACGGTGACGGGAAAACAACCCGTGGCCCCATTGGTGATTTATGGGCCTTTTGGGACTGGAAAAACTTCAACCATGGCCAAAGCTGCACTGCAAGTGATCAAGCAAACAGGAACCAGGGTGCTGATCTGCACTCACAACAACAGGTACGGACTGTAAGCAGGGCTGTCTTTAAGGCAGGGCAAAAGGGGCAGCTGCCCTGGGCCCTGTCATTGTTGTGGGGCCCAAAGCAGCTGCCCCAACTATCCCGGTGAATCACCCGCAGACCCTTACATGTTTACATGTAAATAACCGGCATTGATAAGTAAATAGCGGCAGCAATCATATGTAAATAGTGGCGGCCAGCTGCACTGATATGTAAACAAAGGTGGCATTTATATGTATATCATGCCCCCCTGAGGTCATATTCACCAACACCTATACTGGATGCTGCCCACTGGGGAGACAAAGGCATGATTGAAAGTCCACAGCACGTGTCAGCAGATGCTCTAACAACCAAACAAGCAGAAATCATGTGCTGTAACCTCTAGCAACTAATCAGTGAGCCCTAATGTGTGCTGTAACCTCTAGCAACCAGTCAGTAAGCAGTAATGATATGCTGTAACCTCTGGCAACCAATGAAAATCACTGCTGATCTGATTCAGTAAACTGATTTTGAGTCTAGTTGCTATTTATTGTATGCCTCAGAGCAGGTGGAGAGTGAAATTGAGTGGGGGCCCAAGAAAATATTTGCCCAGGGTCCAATCAATATTAAAGACGGCCCTGACTGTAAGCAAACGGTATTGTAAAGACAATTTGTTTTTAGCTTTAAAAGTTTTTAAAATGTTGTTTTATGTGCTTTAAATTGAAACAATGTTGTTTTATAACTAACTGCTGCTGGTAAACGGACGTTTAGAGGCATTTTGGCGTTTTTTTCAGCTGCCCCTGAACTTTCCTCTATGTTATCTTATCAGTACATTTACACAGGGTCGTTTAAGGTCGTTTCCAGGCAGTTGAGTTTAGAGGCTTTATTTGGAACGCAAAAAATGGGTTCAGATGCCAGTTCAGAGGCATTTGAAACGCCAAACCGCTTGTAAACGCGCCTAAACGTGGTAACTCACATCTAGGAACATTTTGTTTACTGTCGTTTCCATTTGAAAAAAAAAAAAAAATTTTTCTTCAAAAACGCTCCTAGATGCAAAGGTCGCTAAACGCCGCACGCAAAACGCGGCAAAATGGCCGTTTTAGACGTCGGCTTCTAGCTGTCAAAAGGGGAGGTTAACATAGCGTCCCGAGTAAATGGAGCCGAAATATTTAAGGAGACACTGTCACTGGGGGGAGAAGAAACATTCTATGAGCTATGAAGTTTAGACACCTAGTGGTGCCTGGTATCTGGACAAGGATCTCCCTTACAAGGAGTAGATATGTGCAGTGCCGAAAAATTTGTTTCCCTGTCATCTGTTTTTTTTTTTTGTTTTTTGGGTCATTCATTATGATCAAAATTTGTTATTTCGAATAAGTTTGTAACTTCTGAAAAATTTGAATTAGTGATGTTCCATTCATTTAGATGCGGTATTCGTTATTTCGATAATTAAGAAAAATCCAAAATTCGGAAATTTGTAAAACCAAAAATTTGAAAATATGAAAATAATAACTAACTAATAATAACGAATTATTAAATTATAGCTATTGGAATTTCCTTTCAAATTTGGCTGTTGAACGTAATGTATACAAATTTATTTGAAGTTACGAATTATCCAAAATAATGAATGCCGCGTCTAAACTAATGGAACTTAACAAATTAATAATAAATAATAATAATAAAAAGTTTTATTATTATTTATTATTAATTTGTTATGTTGCATTGGTTTAGATGTGGCATTCGTTATTTCGGATAATTCGTAACTTCAGATAAATTCGCATTCGTTACGTTCACTAAGCCAAATTTGAAAGGAAATTCCAATACTTATAATTTAACAGTTATTAATAGTTATTATTATTAGTTAGTTATTATATCGGATTTTCGGGTCTTTGAATTTCCAGATTTTCCTTCTTATTTTCCGATTTTCATTCTTTTGAATTCTCAGATTTTCATTCTTATTTTTGAATTTTCGTTTTCGGAAAATTTTTTAAACGGGTTTTCCTTAATTCAAATATTTCTGACGAAACAAATTGCACATGTCTAACAGGGAGCCATGTGACACTAGATTTCCAGAGCACTGTAAAAGCACAACAGAGGCTGTTAAAGGGGTTGTAAAGGTTCAGCTTTTTTTGCCTAAAAATAACAAACATGTTATGCTTACCTGCTCTGTGCAAGGGTTTTGCACAGAGCAGCCCCGATCCTCTTCTTCTGGGGTGCCCTGCCGCCACTCCTGGCTCCTTCCCTTCATCGGGTGCCCCCACGGAGAGCTGCTTTCCCTGGGGACACTCGTGCGGCGCGCTCCGGAGTCCTGCTGCCGCGTCCATTGACACAGACAGTGGGACTCGGCCCCGCCCAGCGCTCCCGTGTCACTGGATTTGATTGACAGCAGCAGGAGCCAATGGCTCCTGCTGCTATCAATCCGTCCAATGAGATGAGAGACAGCAGCTGGAGCCGCTGGCCTCCTGCACGGCGCTGGAATGAATGGGCTCAGGTAAACAAAAAGGGGGGATCGGGGGGGCAGCTGCAGTAAAGAGCTCTTTTCACCTTAATGTATAGAATGCATTTAGGTGAAAAACGTTGAGAATTTACAATCACTTTAATGTTAGGAATTGCTTTCTCTAGTTGGAATGTTATAAGGAGCTATTTTAAAGCTAACTAAGGTCTTGTTTAAAAAACGCTGGCAGGTAGGCTTTTATTGCAGAAGAGACTATATGCTAGCAAATTAATTCTGATCAGAATGGTGGTCTGCCTATTTAAACAATGCAGATTGCCGTTCTACTAGTAAGGGAGACAGAGATCCTGTGTTTCTGCTAAACAGGAACATGTATCTCTGTCTTCCCACAGTACAAACACCTCCCCCACACAGTTAGCAAGCACTCCCTAGGAGCACATTTAACCCTTTGATTGCCCCTGCTGTTAACCCCTTCCCTGCCAGTGTCATTAGTACGGTGATCACAGCCTTCCTGTACATGGAGGCTGTGACCACTTCCCTTCTCCTGTTAGGGCAGCCCACACACAGTTAGAACACGCCCAGGGAACACAGTTAACCCTTAGAGCGCCCCCTGCAGGTTAACCCCTTCACTGCCAATGGCATTTACACAGTAATCAGTGCATTTTTATAGCACTGATCGCTGTATAACTGCCAATGGTCCCAAAAAAGTGTCAAAATGGTCCGACATGTCCGCTGAAATATCGCAGTACCGCTAAAAATCGCAGATCGCCGCCATTACTAGTAAAAAATAAAAAAAAAAAAAAAAACCCCAGAAATTAATTCTCATCATCCGTAAACGCGACCACTTTTGCGCAAACCAATCAATAAACGCCGATTGCGATTTTTTTTTTATCACAAATATGAGGAAGAATATAAATCGGCCAAAAACGGTGAAAAAAAATGTTTCTCCTACGTTCACTGACAGACGCAGCTCTTCATGACTTTGTGGGGTTTTATGTTCGTCCTACTAGGAGTTAACTAGGCAGGGAAAAGAATCAGCTGGCCCCTCCCTTGGGGGCCGTCCTCTTTCCCTACATCAAACCCCCTCACAGAATAGCTCTCCAGTTTCAATGCCTAGTTCGCAAGGAGTTGACCTGGCTTCCCTATGGGGAACTGCGGTCCTATTGTGACCATTTTCTTTTTTATTTTATTTTCTTTTTTTTGCTGCAATAAAGATGATCTGCTATCAAGAAGCCGGTCGGGGCATCGAGAGTCTTAGTGCTCTGTACTTTCCCCGACCTGGCCAACATGATGCGAAGCCGGCCCCAACACAGGGACCCGCCGCATCTTACCCGTTCCATGCGGGTGGCCCGGGGCGAGATCCCCCACATGGTCCCCTTCCCGATTCGTTCGGCAGGGCGACTCTGGGCCGGCAGCATGCCCCCCATCGAGGGTGGAAAGTCTGCGTTTGGTGGCTGCCGTGGCGTCGGACGGGTAAGTGAGCGCCCGGCCTTCCTCCCCACCCGGGGAGTGAAGTGGGCCCGACGTCCGCAAATGCGTTTTTTTCCACTGCTCCAGTAGCTTGTCCGGGGTAGCCACCGGTGGGGATCAGCCTCTCATCTTGCCCCCTGCCACACCTCGCCCCCCACCCCCCTCCCCAGCGCTGCCCGTTCGTTCGGCCTTCTCGTCTAGCATCACCATGCGGTCCTTCGGCCGCCATTTTGCGGCGGACTGCCGCCATTTTGCCGTAGCCGCGGACATTTCCAGCCTATGGGGCTTCCCCTCTAGCGCTCGGAGCGGCCATATTCGGTACTGCACGTTGCCTGAGAGGTGTGTTTCAGCCTCTAGTGCTTCCTGGCGGCCATTTTCACTGCATGCTCTGCATTCTACACGTGGCTGCAGCTTCTCCCCTCAGAAAATGGACGGTGACAGGCAGTATTTCTGAACGATCGGCGCTGATGGGCAGCAAAATCTCAAGTATAGCTGGGCTCCCTCTGGGTGCTGGTGGCGGTGGGGTGCTGTCCTCTGATCCTGTGGGGGTGTGTGGCTGTGTGCGGGGCGTCCATCCATCCATCCATCCATCCCTGACAATGGCTGATCTCCCTGCAAAATCTGCTGAGAGGGCATCAGCAGCCACGCAGTCTGCCCAAGGGGCTTTTCTCACCCAGCTGCGGGATGTTATCACTGAAATCTTTCCATGTGGGGACGCTGCTCTGCGGGCCCCCTGGAAGCGCCACCCCCCTTTTTTATCCTCAGGGGAAGATTCTGAGTTTGAGGGGCTTCAAGGGTCTTAGAGACCCCGGGGGACTTGTCTGCTGGGGTGACATGGTAGCTGAGGAGGACCAGGAGCCAGTGGCTGACCAGGACAATGTGCTGGTCGCCACCATTATCGCTGGCATTCGCACCAAGTTGCATCAAATGGGCGAATCGCGATCTGCTTATGTGTGCGGGTCTTCTAGGCCCCCCAAGGCCCCAAGTCCTATCCTTGCAGTTAATTTTTTAACCATTTCCTATATCGTGAATGGCAGCAACCCGGCGTTCCTCCTCACTGACTGGCCATTTTACTGAACGCTATCCCTTTGGGGAGAATTTCCTAAAGAAATGGGGAATCTCCTGCGGTGGATCCGCTTATTGCACGCCTTACCAAGGCGACTATCATTCCTATGGCGGGGACTCCTTCCTTCAGGGATCCTGCCGATAGCAGGACAGAGGCACTTTTGAAGTCCTTGTTCTTGAACGCGGGCGCCGCAGTGCGACCTGCTTTGGCTGCGGCCATGGCAGCGCAGTACCTCTCTGAGTGCATGGAGGAACTTAAGTCAGACCTGGTGGGCGGTCGCCTGATGGAGGCACCGCAGAAGGCTGAGTTTTTACTCCAGGGGATAAAATGCCTCTGTGCAAACCAGGACCATGCGGCGGTGGATGTTCTGCTCTTGCTGTCTAGAATGTCGATAGCGGCCTTTAGACTTCACAGAACTCTTGGCTGTGACCCTGGTCGGTGACCACGCTTCCGCACTAGGTTGGGCTGATCTTCCTTTTCAGGATGGGCGCCCATTTTGGCTCGCGCCTTGCTGAAATCATTAAGGATCTCACAGCAGGCAAGAGTACTTTCCTTCCGGAGCCCCGCAGGCATGAGTTCCACCTTAGACAGGAGCCTGCTACGTCGGGTCAGAGGTAATTTTTTCGTGCATCAGGCACGGCAAGCAAGGGAACCCGTTCCAGTAAGGTTGCTGCAGGGGCCGGACGCCAGCAGCGGCAGCGCAAACCAGGAAAGACGGGAGACAAGTCTTCCTCAGCCTGATGGGGCGCCCCCACCCGAGTGTCGGGTGGGGGGACGTCTTCGGGGGTTCGCACTTCCCATCAAATTTACATCTCCCGCTGGAGCGCAGGCTGGCCCTTCCAGGGCAGTACAGGCTCTATCAGAACAGGGAGTGATTGTACCGGTTCCCTCAGAGAGGGATTTTGAGGTTTTTACTCGAATCTCTTTGTGGTGCCCAAAAAAGGGGACGGCTTTCGGCCCATCCTGGAATTGAAGGCCCTAAACAGGTTTGTCAGGGCGTGCGAATTCCGGATGGGGTCTGTTCGATCGGTCGTGGCCGCCCTGCACCAGGGGGACTTCCTAGCGTCATTGGAAAGGATGCGTACCTCCATGTCCCCATCCATCCGCGACATCAGCGTTTTTCTGCGATTCGCGGTTGGGGATCGCTATTTTCAATTTGTACCTCTTTCCGTCAGCCTGACCTCCGCGCCCCGGGTGTTCACGAAGTTTCTGGCCCCGGTGTTGGCGTTGCTGCGTAGGAGGGGCATTGCCATAGTGGCGTACCTGGACGATCTGCTCCTGCGAGCGGACTCTGTCTCTGCCCTGGAGGAGAATGTGAACATCGCAATGGTCTCATTGCGGGATTTCGGCTGGTTGATCAACCTGCAGTAGTCGTCGGTGTCTCCTTCCTGCCGTCTGGAGTATCATTATGGACAAACAAAGGTGTTTTTCCCTCCGACGAAGCTACAGAACTTACAGTCGGCTGTGCACACCCTCCTATCACGCCGCCGGTCTTCCTTGCGGTTCTGTATGAGGGTGCTGGGGCTCATGGTCTCGTCGTTCGAGGCGATACCTTTTGCCCAGAGTCACACTCGTTTGCTCCAGCGAGCAATTCTGGTCCAATGGGACAAGCCCCACCGGTCGTTTGGATCTTCCGATCAGGCTGGGCCCTCAGATCAGGGCATCCCTCGCCTGGTGGTTATGGGACTCGGCCCTCACTCAGGGGAAGTCGTTCCTGTCCCTTCGGTGGACGGTAATCACCACGGACGCCAGCCTGACGGGCTGGGGCGGAGTCCTGGAACGACTATCAGATCAGGGTCGTTGGTCGGCCCAGTAGGCCTGCCTACCCATCAACGTGCTGGAGCTGAGAGAGATCAGACTGTGTCTTTCTCATTGGAAAAGAGATTGCAAGGCCGCCCGATTCGAATTCAATCGGACAATGCCACGGCGGTGGCGTATGTGAATCATCAGGGCGGCACACGGAGCCCAGCGGCGGCTGCGGAGGCAGCTCTGATTCTGCGTTGGGCGGAACTCTAAGTTCCGGCAATCTCTGCGGTTTACATCCCAGGTGTGGAGAACTGGCAGGCCGACTTTCTTAGTCGCCAGAAGCTGGTCCAGGGGGTGTGGTCCCTTCACTGGGGGTGTTCAATCAGATTTGCCACAAATGGGGGACACCGGATGTGGATCTTATGGCGTCCAGGTTCAATCTCAAGGTGAGAATTTTTGTGTCCAGGACAAAGGATCCGTTGGCAGTGGCCACGGATGCCCTGGTGACTCCCTGGAGCCGTTATCGCCTCCTTTACGTTTTTCCTCCCATACGTCTGCTTCCGAGATTGGTGCGCAGAATAGTGATGGAAGAAATTCCGACCATTCTGGTGGCCCCGGTTTGGCCTCGGCGCACCTGGTACGCAAACGTAGTGCAAATGGTGGCAGACGCCTCCTGGCGGCTCCCGATGCGGGACGACCTCCTGTCTCTAGGGACCCATCTTGCACCCTGCTTTACCTTCGCTGGCTTTGACAGCTTGGTTATTGAGTCCCAGGTGCTCAGAGATAGAGGAGTGCCCGACTCCTTGATCCCTACTCGGTTGACAGCTCGCAAGTGCACCTCTCGCAGGTTTTATCACCGCACCTGGAAGGCTTTCTTTGCTTGGTGCGAGGCGGAGGGCTTTAACCATCGCTTGTTTGTAGTCTCCAGGATACTGACCCTTTTTACAGCAGGGTCTGAATAAGCACCTCCCATACGTCTGCTTCCGAGATTGGTGCGCAGAATAGTGATGGAAGAAATTCCGACCATTCTGGTGGCCCCAGTTTGGCCTCGGCGCACCTGGTACGCAAACGTAGTGCAAATGGTGGCAGACGCCTCCTGGCGGCTCCCGATGCGGGACGACCTCCTGTCTCTAGGGACCCATCTTGCACCCTGCTTTACCTTCGCTGGCTTTGACAGCTTGGTTATTGAGTCCCAGGTGCTCAGAGATAGAGGAGTGGCCGACTCCTTGATCCCTACTCGGTTGACAGCTCGCAAGTGCACCTCTCGCAGGTTTTATCACCGCACCTGGAAGGCTTTCTTTGCTTGGTGCGAGGCGGAGGGCTTTAACCCTTGCTTGTTTGTAGTCTCCAGGATACTGACCCTTTTTACAGCAGGGTCTGAATAAGCAGTTGGCTTTGAGTACCCTTAAGGGCCAGATCTCGGCTTTAGCCATACTTTTCAAAGACCTTGGCTTTGCACTCTCTGATTCGTAACTTTGTACAAGGTGTGCGACATGTGGCGCCTCGGGTGAGATCTCCGATGGCTCCGTGGGATCTGAATCTGGTGCTTTCTGTTCTTCAGAAACCACCTTATGAAATACTCAGGGAGATTCCCTTACAACTTCTGTCGCAGAAGGTGGCCTTCTTAGTCGCCTTTACTTCTGCCAGACGAGTATCGGAATTGGCTGCACTATCGTGCAAGTTTCCTTATTTGGTAATGTAGGATAAGGCGGTCTTCCCTTCCTTCTTTTCTCCCGAAGGTAGTCTCTTCTTTTCTTATCAATGAAGATATTGTCCTGCCTTCATTGTGCCCTCGTCCATCGCACCCCAAGGAGTTTGAGTTGCAT
>BLSH010440363.1:635806-646816 GCA_018402905.1 Glandirana rugosa
ACCACGGCGACGACACAGAGTCGGTTACTCTTCCCTCGCAGCTCCTAGTAGGACGAACATAAAACCCCACAAAGTCATGAAGAGCTGCGTCTGTCAGTGAACTCGGAGAAAAGGATTTTACGGTAAGTTATAATAAAATCCCTTTTTTTTTATATATATATTTTTTTGGATTTGTATTTTAGCAAAAAGTAAGAAATTTGGATTTTTTTGCAAAATTGTCGCTCTTCTTTTGTTTATAGCGGCGATCAGAAATGACGCAGAGGTGATCAAATACCACCAAAAGAAAGCTCTATTTGTGGGGGAAAAAAGGACGCAAATTTTGTTTGGGTACAACATCGCACGACTGCGCAATTGTCAGTTAAAACGACGCAGTGCCGAATCGCAAAAAGGGCTCCAGTCCTAAAGCTGGAAATCCTTCCGGGGCTGAAGTGGTTAAGATAAAAAGCCTTCTGTGTGCAGCAGCCAATATTTACCCCATCTTCCTCCAGCGATGTGCACGAGTGTTTCGGCCGCCCGGGACGCTCCCTTCTCATTGGCTGAGACACAGCAGCGGCACCATTTGCTTTTGCTGCTATTAATCACAGTCAGTTAGCCAATGAGGAGAGAGAGGGGCAGGGCTGAACCGTGGCTCTGTGTCTATATGGACACAGGGAACTGCCTGTTTTGGGTGCCCCCATAGCAAGCTGCTTGCTGTGGGGGCACTCAACAAGAGGGAGGGGCCAGAAGTGCCGGCAAGGGACCTGAGAAGAGGAGGATCTGGGCTACTCTGTACAAAACCAACTGCAACTGAGCAGGTAAGTATAATATAATATATATAATGTTATTTTTAAAGAAAAAAAAAGAAGACTTTACAATCACTTTAAGCATTTCTCTAGAATTTCCAAACTCCTGGAGTATAAATCTAATAACATGTTATGATTTATGGTATTAAGCAAATGTGAACTCAGTGTAGTCAGTAGTGTTTATAGTCCCGACTGGAGCCGATGGGATCATGGAGAGGCAGTAGATGCCGGTGATAAGATCGAAAGAAGCTGTTAGAGAGCCGCCACAGGAACCTCAGAGAGCCGTCACGGGAACCTCAGGAGAAGATCTATCAGATGGAGCTGTCAAAAGCCTGGGTGCTAGTAGCCAATCAGGAACTGTTTCAGTCTTCCTTCATCAGCTGATGAAGAAGGTGTGGTTTTGCCTCTGAAACCATTCCTGATTGGATACTAGCACCTGGGCTTCTGACAGCCCCATCTGACAGTTCTTCCGAGGTTCCCACGGCGGCTCTCTGACAGCTTCTCTGGATCTCATCACCAGCATCTTCTGCCTCTCCATCATCCCAGCGGCTCCAGTTGGGACTATTACGACTTCTGGCAGCTTCACATTAAGGCCCCTTTCACACTGGGGCTGGCGGGCGGTAGCGGTAAATCCCCGCTAGTTTCAGCGGGGATTTAGTGCTGTTATAGCAGCGCTATGGCGCCGCTATGCAGGCGGGTGCGCGGCACTTTTAACCCCCCACAAGGGGTTAAAAGTGCCGGCGCGCCGCGCTACCGAGGCGGTGTGCAGCCGCTTCGGAAGCGCTGCCCATTGTTTTTAATGGGCAAGGGCGGTGGAGGAGCGGTGTATCACCGCTCACCGCACCGCCCCAAAGATGCTGCTTGCAGGACTTTTTGTAATGTCCTGCAAGCGTACCGCCCCAGTGTGAAAGGACTTCGGCTTTCACATTGGGGTGGGTGGGGAGGGATTTTTGGGAGCGCTTTACAGGCGCTATTTTTAGCTAAATAGCACCTGTAAAGCGCCTCAGTGTGAAAGGGGTCTAGGATAATTCTTATGCCTGTTTCACCCTGAAGCTTGTGAGTGCATTACCATTGTTTTTATATGAATAAAATCTTGCTGCACTATTGGTGACCTGGCGCCTCTCTCTCTCCCCTTCCCTTACTATAAAACAAAACGTCCTTCCCTCGCATTTTAGTCCTGCATTCATGTCTCTCATTTTAGCTCAGCATACATTTTTTTCCTTTCCCCTAGTGCTGCTGATCTCTATATAGAAGAACATTTTCATCCATATGTGATATCTGGTCACCCAGAAGCTACTCCACTGCGAGTGAAGTACACCATGAGTCCTGTCAATAGGACAACACCCATCACTTTACAGTACTGTGCCCTCAAAGATGACCAGTCTTGCTTTGTTAAGCCCACCAAGACTCTCCTGGAAAAGCACCGCATTGTTGTGACCACAGCTGTAATGGCCAGAGACCTAGATGTACCCAGAGGTCATTTCACTCATATATTACTGGACGAGGCAGCACAAATGATGGAGAGTGAAGCTCTCATTCCATTAGCATTAATGAACCACAAGACACGGGTGGTGGTGGCTGGTGACCACATGCAGGAGACCCCAAGGTTCTTCCACCGGACCAATATGGAAGAGCACATCCTACTCACTCGGCTTTTCACCTATTATCAGAGTAAAGACTACCCAGCAGCTAAGAACAGCCGCATTGTCTTCTACCAGAACTACCGCTCTGTACCCGCCATTATCTCCTTTGTGTCCCGTTGTTTTTACGTTGGACGTGATGATGTTATAGAGTCTTGTGCGGTCGAACCGATGGAACCTCCTCCAGGATGCCAGGCCCTGACCCTGTTCCATGTGCATGGCCAGTGTTCTGCTGAAGGCAATTCATGGATAAATGTGTTGGAAGCGCAGCAGGTGGTGGAGACCGTCACAGATGTACTTCAACGTTGGCCACAAAATTGGGGGAAAGTGAACAGGAGCAAAATTTGCGTGGTGTCCCATGGTTCTCAGGTAAAACATTTTCTAAATATTCCCAGTCTCTATAATAAGAGTCCAATGTTTATGGATCTTTTGAGTACTTTTTTTCCCATGCTCATGATTTGACAACTCTGAAAGACCTTCAAATGTCCTTAGGTATTTTTTCTCATGGATCACATTTGTAAATTATGCATACCAACTTTATGCTACCCATGTCTTCAGTTGATATGAACGCAGGTCTTAAGGTACGGTGTTAAAGCTGAACTTCAGACACAAAAAAGACACAGATTAACACATCTCTTTATTATTAATATACAGTGGGGGAAATGATTTGATCCCCTGCAGATTTTGTACGTTTGCCCACTTACAAAGAAATGAAGGGTCTATCATTTTTATCATAGTTATATTTTATATGATAGAAACAGAATATCAACCAAAAATCCAGAAAAAACACATGATACGAATATTATAAATTGAGTTGCAGTTCAGTGAGTAAAATAAGTATTTGATCCCCAACCAACCAACAATAATTCTGCCTCCCGCAGACCGGCTACAGTAGGTGCTCATGTGGTACGTAGATTAGTCCTGTCAATGTAAGATGGCGCTCCTAACGACAGCTTGTTATGTGTATAGAAGACACCTGTCCACAGAATCTCTTTCTTCCATTCAAACCTCACCATCCTGACATCAGGGACAAGATTGTAGACCTGCACAAGGCTGGAATGGGCTACAAGACCATCAGCAAGAAGCTTGGCGAGAAGGAGACGACTGTTTGAGCGATTATTCACAAATGGATGAAATACAAAATAACCATCAATCACCCCTCGGTCTGAGGCTCCTTGCAAGATTTCGCCTCATGGGGTAAGGATGATCATGAGAAAAGTGAGGGATCAGCCCAGAACTACACAGGAGGAGCTTGTGAATGATCTCAAGGCAGCGGGGACCACAGTCACCAACCAACCCATTGGTAACACAATACACCGCCATGGATTGAAATCCTGCAGTGCCCACAGGGTCCCCCTCCGAAGAAATCACATATACATATTTGTTCGAAGTATGCCAATCAACATCTATATGTTTCAGAAGGTTTGGTAGAAAGTGCTGTGGTCAGATGAGACCAAAATGGGGCTCTTTGGCATTTACTCAACTTGCTGTGTTTTTTTTAGAGGAAGAAAAAGCTGACTATGACCCTAAGAACTCCATCCCTACAGTCAAGCACAGAGGTGGAAACATTATGCTTTGGGGCTGTTTCTCTGCTAAAGGTACAGGAAGACTTTGCTGCATTGAGGGGCCAATGGATGGGCCATGTATTGTTAAATCTTGGATGAGAACCTTCTTCCCTCAGCCAGAACACTGAAGATGTGTGGATGGGTCTTCCAGCATGAGAATAACCCAACACATACCGCCAAAACAGCAAAGGAGTGGCTCAAGAAGAAGCACATTAGGGTCATGGAGTGGCCTGCCCAGTCTCCAGACCTTATTCCTATAGAAAATGTATGGAGGGAGCTGAAACTTTGAGTTGCCAAGTGACAGCCAAGAAAGTGGATGTAAACCCGAAAAAAAATGTAATTAACAATTCTGCCTGGTAGAGTACAGGATGTCATGTCATCTGTGCCAGTCTTGCCACGAAGAGTTAATCCAGCTCTGAGCAATCCTCTTATTTTTATCAGTAGGAAAAAAACCGACACACAGAGAAATATGTGACTGTTTCTTCCCCCATGTTGTGACTGACAGCTCACCTCAGCATGATTGGGCATGCTGAAGTCATGTGGTGACTTTCATGAGTTTTGACAGGATGTTTCTCAAAACTCAGGAATAGAAATGTAGGAGAGTGTAGAGGTGGGTGGGGTGTCTTGTGACATCACGACTCCACTCGCCGAGCTCCGGCAAAGAAACCCACCCACTGATTCCAGAGTTTGTGGGGCTGCTACTGCTGAAGGGGGTGGCATTTGCAAGGTAGGGATACATGCAGGAGGCTTGCATGTATATATACATTAATACTGTGCCATTAGTTTATACTGGGTGAGTGGTGGGTTTACATCCACTTTAAGGATTTAGAGAAGATCTGTAAAGAAGAGTGGACCAAAATCCCCCCTGAGATGTGTGCAAACCTGGTCACTAACTACAAAAAACATCTTACTTCTGTGCTTGTCGACAAGGGTTTCTCCAAGTACAAAGTCATGTTTTGCTTGGGGATGAAATACTTATTTTACTCACTGAACTGAAACTCAATTTATAACATTTGTATCGTGTTTTTTCTGGATTTTTGGTTGACATTATGTCTCTATCATTTAAAATACACCTATGGTAAAAATTATAGACCCTTCATTTCGCTGTAAGTGGGTAAACTTACAATATCTGCAGGGGATCAAATAATTGTTTTCCCCACTGTATATCTAGTATCTCACAAAAGTGAGTACACCCCTCCCATTTGTGTAAATATTTTATTCTATCTTTTCATGTGACAACACTGAAGAAATGACACTTTGCTACAATGTAAAGTAATGAGTGTACAGCTTGTATAACAGTGTAAATTTACTGTCCTCTCAAAATAACTCAACACACAGCCATTAATGTCTAAACCGCTGGCAACAAAAGTGAGTACACCCCTAAGTGAAAATGTCCAAATTGGGACCAAAGTGTCAATATTTTATGTGGCCATCATTATTTTCCAGCACTGCCTTAATCCTCTTGGGCATGGAGTTCACCAGAGCTTCACAGGTTGCCACTGGAGTCCTCTTCCCTCCTCCATGGCGACATCACAGAGCTGGTGGATGTTAGAGACCTTGCGCTCCTCCACCTTCCGTTTGAGGATGCCCCACAGATGCTCAATAGGGTTTAGGTCTGGAGACATGCTTGGCCGTCCATCACCTTTACCCTCAGCTTCTTTAGAAAGGCAGTGGTTGTCTTTGAGGTGTGTTTGGGGTTGTTATCATGTTGTAATACTGCCCTGCGGCCCAGTCTCTGAAGGGAGGGGATCATGCTCTGCTTCAGTATGTCACAGTACATTTTGGCATTCATGGTTCCCTCAATGAACTGTAGCTCCCCAGTGCCGGCAGCACTCATGCAGCCCCAGACCATGACACTCCCACCACCATGCTTGACTGTAGGCAAGACACACTTGTCTTTGTACTCCTCACCTGGTTGCCACCACACACGTTTGACACCATCTGAACCAAATAGGTTTATCTTGGTCTCATCAGACCACAGGACATGGTTGCAGTAATCCATGTCCTTAGTCTGCTTGTCTTCAGCAAACTGTTTGCAGGCTTTCTTGTGCATCATCTTTAGAAGAGGCTTCCTTCTGGGATGACAGCCATGCAGACCAATTTGATGCAGTGTGCGGCGTATGGTCTGAGCACTGACAGGCTGACCCGCCACTCCTTCAACCTCTGCAGTAATGCTGGCAGCACTCATACGTCTATTTCCCAAAGACAACGTCTGGATATAATACTGGGCACGTGCACTCAAATTCTATGGTTGACTATGGTGAGGCGCTGTTCTGAGTGGAACCTGTCCTGGTAAACCGCTGTATGGTCTTGGCCACCGTGCTGCAGCTCAGTTTCAGGGTCTTGGCAACCTTCTTATAGCCTAGGCCATCTTTATGTAGAGCAGCAATTTTTTTTTCAGATCCTCAGAGAGTTCTTTACCATGAGGTGCCATGTTGAACTTCCAGTGACCAGACCTTCTCCCCATTCATACCTGAGACCTTGTAACACTAAGCAGTCACATGACTTTGGGGAGGGAAAATGGCTAATTGTGCCCAATTTGGACATTTTCACTTAGGGGTGTACTCACTTTTGTTGCCAGCTGTTTAGACATAAATGGCTGTGTGTTGAGTTATTTGGAGGGGACAGCAAATTTACACTGTTATACAAGCTGTACACTCACTACTTTACATTGTAGCAAAGTGTCATTTTATCAGTGTTGTCACATGAAAAGATAGAATAAAACATTTACAAAAATGTGAGGGGCGTATTTACTTTTGTGAGATACTGTACAATGTAAAATACACAAACAAGTAAACTCTGTGCCACAAAAATAGCCCTTACTCCGTGTGTCCATGAAAAAATATCTAAAATATAATATAACATACAAACTCGGATCAACTGCCGCCACCTTAAAAGATTTAAAAAAAAAATTCCCATATTCAGTGTCAACGAACGTGAAATGGTGATAACAATAAAGAAATTTTTTAAAGTTCATAAATAATGTCCATATGTAATGTCCATACTATTTACTTATTTCATCTCCTCCTCCACCAAGTGACACCTTGGATCACCACGTGTACACTGTGCACATCCACTCCCTTCTAGTCGCGCATTCACCAATTCGACTAACAAAAGCGCTGCATTCCAATCATTGTTAAATGTGGGATCACCCGCCCTTTTTCAGATTCATAACTCTCCACCTGCTCTTTCTTACAGTATATCACTCCACAACCATATAATAGAAAGAGGGAACTACCATAGCAGGATACTGCATAAACACTTTATTTCAAATTGATAAAACCTACTAACAAGCATATAAAAGAAAGCACAACCAACAATTCCTAATTTAATTAATTCAAGATCCATTAGGGCCAGTTCACACCACACGCAGTCCAGTACGTTTTTATTCTGCATCAAAAATGCATGGAAAGTAGGTTATATGGTTTCCAATGGCATAGTTCACACCAGTGCAGTCAGTTCTAGTCAGTTCCAGCTCCAGAAAAAAAAGTAGAACATGCTGCATTTTTCATGCACTGAACTGTACTGGAACGCGGTAAAATGCATCAAAAATGCACTGGAACGCACCTACATGCACCAAAAACGCACTGGAATGCACCTACATGCACCAAAAATGCACTGGAATGCACATGTCCTAAGAAAAAAAGGGGGAAAAAACTGCACTAGACTGCATCAAAAATGCACCGGAACGGACCGGAAAAGCGTCAAAAACGTGCATGCAGAAAAGCATCTGGAACGCATCCGGACTGCGTTTCTATGGTGTGAACTGGCCCTCAGTGACGCTAATTGCAGCATACAGGTCAAATCATCAGCAACTCACCTGGTCCTCTACTGCATTACATTCGGCGTGTCACTGCTGAATCGGTGTCTGATGTCACTTCCAGTTGCTCTGTAGCCACACCTCGGCGCATTTCGTCTTTCTGACTTTATCACAAGGGGGTGGCTGGAGAGCAAAGCTACCTCTCCTAAATAGCCAGCCTACATAACTTGTTAAAGAGTAACTCTACTTTGTTGAGAAAAAAACATTCTCCTCTGGGTGATCTATGTAAATTGCAAGGGTTATAACAACCTTTGTTGCAGATTCCTACCTTTTGTTATTCTGAAGAAATCCCAGTTTGTTTCTCTGTGCCTCTCTGCTAAGTGGGTCTAATGGGAGTGGTTTCCTAATTATCAGTCAGCTGTGGCAGCAGCAGAGCTCAAATGAGGAAATCTGCTGGGCCGGCATCCCTTTAGACGTGGTCCTATTGGAAGTATCTCTCCAAAAATGAAATTTTTCTTGCAGGGGATGCCTGAAATCTGACTTGTATCTTAGGCAGACTTCGGGGAAAATTGATGAGCCAATCACACAAGCAGGAAATGATGTTTCTGAGGAGTGGTTAGTACACACTCTGTGTACAGAACACCTCCAGGTAGCCATATTGTATGGCATATATAGAAAATCACATTACAGTGGCTGCAAATTGAAAAGGAAAGGTATTTTTCAATAACATTCAAATACAATATGACTTGTATCGCAATTGTGTACGCTATATTATTTTTTCTTTATTTGCTATTTTTTTCCCCACGAAAGTGGAGTTACCCTTTAAACCAGGGGTCCTCAAACTATGGCCCTCCAGTTGTTCAGGAACTACAATTCCCATCATGCCTTGTCATGTCTGTGAATGTCTTACAATACAGTTTTACAATGCCTCATGGGATGTGTAGTTCCGCAACAGCTGGAGGGCCGTAGTTTGAGGATGCCTGCTTTAAACTGTTGTATGCTGATACATCATACCCACCGTCACTGATCACACTGAATGACTAAAGCTCCCAACAGGTACATAGCATGGGTAGTCACAAACAATATAAACCCATTGTGTCCCAGTGCAATGTGAATACTTCTGCCAACATCGTTATATAATATAAGCACATAACACATTTAAAGTGCTCACATCCCCAAAATACAAACAACCAGTAGCAACCCATCCATTAGGGGCCCATGGGCGCCGCCCCCCCCATCCATGCGTCCGACCCCCTGATCTACATACAGGGCGCGGGACCATGAATTCCAATGGAGGGGTGTGTTTTTTTCAAGCATGGGATTAGAGCCAGAGGCTCTAATAGGCTTCATAAAGGTGGTGTGATAATAGTGAATGAATATTCGCTATTCTCACACTGATTCTCGAGACCCATTTCCCGATTGGCCGAAAGGAGAAGCGATGTTATTGGCCAAGCGGGAGGAGACGCGTGGCAGGGGTACAAGCAAGGGGAAGACAGATGGACCCACCAGCCGCCACTCCAGGGATGGCTAACCATCCAGCACCTGGCTCAGCCATCCAGCACTCTCCAGCTTGAGGAGGGGAGATCAGAGTCTGGGCAGGACAGAGGTAAGGAGCTAATCTGTCTGCCGCGACGGCAGCATGGGGGGCGTTCCCCGCATTAATGTCTGTCTTCCACCAAGGGGGGTTGGCATTGGTTTGACGCCCCCACCTCCCCCCTTGAATTTTCGAGCACCAGCCACCACTGCAAACAACTCTCATAATATAATGTAAGCATACATACATTACTGATTAATATTATAAATAATAAAAATAGAGATTAAAATAGAGATTTAAAACTAAAAAAAATAAAACCAAAATCATAAATAGATCAAACCTATTCAATAGTATTAAATATGCAATCTAAACCCATTCTAAGATGATAATATAGCTCAGGACCTAATTATATAGTGATTTCTAATAATTTTACAATCAAAATAAATATTTTATTATTAAAAATGGTCCCCAAAAAGTCCTCAAAGAAATTCCTAAAATAAAACACCTAGCGAGATCTAAAGACACTAGTAATCACTTATAAAACAATTGATGTTGTCAACTATGTTCAGTCCTTCCGGATTAAAAGACTTAAGTATGTATATCCATTTTGTCTCCCTCCTAGAGAGTTCTCTGACCCTATTGGATCCTGTGCTCCCCCCAAAATTGCAATCCAGACAGGTCTATACCATGTACTTGCCTGAAATGTAAAGAAACACTGTGCTGTTTAAAGCCATTCACAATGTTCTGAACATGTTCAGCAATACATTTCCTAAGTGGATGCTTAGTGCTGCCTACATATTGTAGGCCGCATGGACACTGAAGGACATATATGACATGCCTCGTACTTCATGTAACAAACTCAGAAATAGAATAAATCTTCTTATCCATGTGAGAAACAAAATCTACATTGTTTTCTCACATTTCCCCTAACCATCTTGCATGCTTTTCACTTCTGGCATGGAAAAAAAAAACAGTGACACACTGGAGGATCCAATATATGTTTAACAATCCTGTATATTTTAAAATTATATATTTAAAAAACATTTTTTAATGCAACTAGTGCAAGTTTCTGAGTCTAACTCGGTATTAGCCTCTTGCAATCCCCAGAACAGGTGAGCTCAGACTGAGAAAGGAAGGGGTAGGCCTGAGAGCAAATCAAGTGTGTTGAAGATAAATGTGTTGAAAGGGAAAATGCTGATAGGAGGATAGAGCTGTCTGCTGCTGCTATTTCACTGTCTGGTCAAAAGCTGGGGATGGAGACTGGACACAATTGTTTCTCCATAATGGCCAATGTCACACTTGTGATCCTGTTTCTGGTGAGAATTCAGCAGCAACAGCATTGTTAGAGTATGTAGGGAGAACACTTACCTATTTGGTATGTGTCGGGTTTGGCATCAAGGCATCGCTCCCTTGTCCGGCTAATGAGTGAACAACACACACGAGCAGTATCCATGCTGTGTCCTCCATAGCCATCCTGCCACTGGCAAGTTATCACCAATGGCTGTTTCCCCTGAGTTCATCGTTAAAGTGTATATACATTGATCAGCCATAACTTTATCACCACCCACCTAATATCAAGTAGGTTCCCCTTATGCCTCCAAAACAGCCCTGGCCCATCAAGGCATGGATGTCACTAGCAGTGGTGGCTGGAAAATTTTAGGATGGGGGCGCCAGACCCCACCCTTCCTTTTAGACCCACCCACTTGCTTTAAGCCCCACCCCTTAAAGA
>BLSH010440363.1:659727-670796 GCA_018402905.1 Glandirana rugosa
ATAAAGGGGGGGGGGGGGGGGGGGGGGGGGGGGGAGTCAGATAAGCGGAGCTTCCACGTTTGGGTAGAACTCCACAGTGAGTACAAAAATATCTCTATTGTCTGGGGCTATCTATATTCAAGAAACTTCTTCAGGAAGAACAGCAAAGAAAATAAACAGTTCATACATAAAGGGCAATAGATTCCCCCTAGCAAAGCCCCAGTTTTACCCCAAGGGGAACAGGAACATTCCCGTTACTCAGCTGATGGCCATTTTCTCTTATCAGGCACTGGCAAAACCGTGGTTGGTGTTCACCTGGCTTACTGGTTCCATCACATAAACCAGTGTACAGAGTTAGCTGCGGAGAGTGAAGCGGAGGAGGAAGAGGTGAATGGCCGGCGAGTCCTCATGTACTGTGGTCCATCAAACAAGTCGGTGGATGTTGTAAGCGGTAAGACATGACTTTGGAGAGTTCCTATGTTAAAACATACATAGAGATGACTCTCTTTTTACCTTTAATAAGGTTTTGTGTGTTTTATAAGTGAAGTTGTATTTTCTCTAATATAGAACTTGAGATTTGGGTCTTTAGACTGCCAGACAAAATGGGGCTGATTTACTAAAACTGGAGAGTGCAAAATCTGGTGCAGCTGTGCGTGGAAGCCAATCAGCTTCTAAATTCAGCTTCTTCAATTAAGCTTTGACAAAAACCTCAAAGCTGATTGGTTCCTATTCAGAGCTGCTTTAGATTTTGCACTCTCCGGTTTTAGTAAATCTCCCCCAATGTGTCAGAGTAGAACTGCACGATTCTGGCCAAAATGATAATCAAGATTTTTTTGCTTAGAATAAAGATCACGATTCTCTTACGATTTTCGTGGCGTAATATATTACATATACAAAAAAATTGGGCTAACAGCACTGTTTAGTTTTTTGAAAGGGTAATTTTTTCCAAAAAAATTGCGTTTAAAAGTCTGCTGCGCAAACAGCGTGTGACATAAAATATTGCAACAACGGCCATCTTATTCTCTAGGGTCTCTGCTTAAAAGAATATATATAATGTTTGGGGGTTCTAAGTCATTTTCTAGCACAAAATAATGGATTTTTATTTGTAAACAGCAAATGTCAGGAAAAATGTAGTCTTTAAATGGTTAAACCAAACATCTTCTATACAAGGGGAGTTCATTCAGAGTTCATTTCTTTGAAGTAATTACCTTGTATCTCTCTAGCTTCTTTTATCAATGGTGATTCAGAACTTGGCTCTCTGCCCAGACTTGGCAGTCTCCCCTGAGACTCAAGTCGCTCCGACTTAGAAAAGACTTCAGGTGACTTGCATTGACTTCTATTACAGTCAAGTCGCGCTGAGTTGCCCCGCAAGTCGGACCCCATTAACTGCACTGAAAATCGCTGTAATGCCCAATGGAGATCGCAGGGGGGGAGTGGATCGAGATCGCGATTTTAATACGATTAATCGTGCAGCTCTATGTCAGAGGCGCTCTATCTGTACAGGAATTTGTAAAGATATTCGGCCTCATGCACACAGGATGTTTTTGGACGTTTTTACAGCTGCTGTTTTTAGCTGCAGACATTTTTTTCTACAGCCATTAAACCCTCCATCATGTTATCCTATGTGTTCATGCACACACAGGCTGTTATCAACTGTTTTGGGCAGTGACATTTTTGAGCTGTAAAAAAACCTCAAGACCAGTGGGTTCTGAGAAGAGTTTTTCAGCTGTAAAAACGCTCAAAAATGTGCAAAAACGCAACTCATCAGCTTTTTTGAACGTTTTAGATCCATTGAAGAAAAAAAAAATGCTCAAAAACGCTACTGATGTTTTAATAATGTTTTTTAAACTTCCTGTGTGCATGAGGCCTTATACCAATCACCACCTATTTACATTAATTCCTATTCCTTTTTTTTCAGAAATGCTACTCCCACTATGTGACAAGCTCCGCCCAGTGCGTGTGTATAGCGAGCAGATGGAGCTGAGTGAGTTTCCCTATCCTGGAAGCAATCTCAAAGTTACAGGATATCTCCGGGAAGGGAAGCCCAATGAAACATTAAGGTAAGAGGTCTGGGGGAATAATTATAGCCCCATTGGTAGTAAGGATTTTAGCGTTACCACCATCAAAGGTACACTGTAACACCGTCACAAGGAGAGAAATATGAGGTTGCGGGGGTTACTCTGTAAAGGTTATTCTATTCTATAGAGCAGGGATATGCAATTAGCGGACCTCCAGCTGTTGCAAACCTACAAGTCCCATCATGCATCTTCCTCTGGGTGTCATGCTTGTGGCTGTCAGAGTCTTGCTATGCCTCATGGGAGTTGTAGTTCTGCAACAGCTGGAGGTCCGCTAATTGCACCTCATGGGAGTTGTAGTTCTGCAACAGCTGGAGGTCCGCTAATTGCACCTCATGGGAGTTGTAGTTCTGCAACAGCTGGAGGTCCGCTAATTGAATATCCCTGCTATAGAGAAATGCATCACACACGGTACAGCAGTCATCTTCTTTGGGATAATATTGCATGATGCTTGTTTGTTCTGTGTTGAGACCTCAAGCAGATCACTTCTGGAAAATCTATTACTGGCAAGAAAAAAAGAGAGGGATTTTCTATACATATTTTTTCATTTTGGACATTCTATTGATACTGTGATAAAATCACATTTTAAATTTGCAAGTTCAGCCGTTCACAATACCTTGGAATGGTCCAATAATGCTACCATTACAGTACAATTTACAAATATGTAAAAGAGCTTTTAATACTATTTACAAAATACGTATATCAAAGTTCTCACCAAAGTTTGAAACCATAAACCACTTGACCACTGGGCACTTAAACCCCCTTAACAACCAGACCAATTTTCAGCTTTCAGCGCTCTCACACTTTGAATGACAATTACTCAGTCATGCAACACGGTACCCATATGAAATTTGTGTAATTTTTTCACACAAATAGAGCTTTCTTTTGGTGGTATTTAATCACTGCTGGGTTTTTTATTTTTTGCTAAAAAAAAACAAAAAAAGACCACATTTTTGGAAAAAAAAACAAAAATAAAACAGTTTCATAGTTTGTTATACATTTTTGAAAACAGGCAATTTTTCTCCTTCATTGATGTGCGCTGATGAGGCTGCACTGATGGGCATTGATAAGCACTGATAGGCTGCACTGATGGGCACTGATAAGGCAGCGCGGATGGGCACTGATAGGTAGCATTGATGGACACTGAGAGGTGGCACTGATGGGTGGCACTGATGGGCACCGATAAGCAACACTGATAGAGGGCACTGATAAGTGACACTGATAGGTGGCACTGATGGGCACTGGTAGGCACTGGTAGGTGACACTGATAGGCAGCACTGATTGTTGGCACTGATGATGAGGCACTGATGGGCATTGATTGGCAGAACTGGTGGGCATTGATAGGTGGCACTGCTGGGCAAAGGTAGGTGGCACTGCTGGGCACTGGTAGGTGGCACTGTGGGCACTGGTAGGTGGCACTGTTGGGAAATGATAGGCGGCATTGGCAGGGGGCACAGACAGCCATCTGTGGCTCTCTGTGTGAGGGACCGATGTCCCTCTGACAGAAGCTGGCGGTGATCGGCTTTTTTTTTTCCCTCCCGCTGTCAGCGTGAGGGAAAAAAACCTGATCACCAAGATTTTGTTTATATCACAATCTTTTGTTTACATTATTGGCTGACAGCTGATTATGTGGTAGGGGCCAGGACCGACCATTTAATCCGATCTGTGATCAGCCGAGTCTCATGGACTCAGTGATCACAGAGAGCGTGGTGCGTGTCCCCGCAGGGATGTGCAAACAGTGCATGCTTGGGATGACGTCTATTGACGGCCTCCCGGCAAAGTAGATCCGCGTTGTAGCCGTCATTCGGCTATAGCGCGGATATGAAGATAGTAATCACCACTGGGCTTTATAATTTTTGCGCTATAAATGAAAAAAGACCGAAAATTCTCTAAAAAAGAATGCATTTTTCTTCGCTTCTGTTATAAAATTTTGCAAATTAGTAATTTTTCTTCATAAATTTTGGTCAAATTTTATACTGCTACATATTTTTGGTAAAAATAACCCAAATAAGTGTATATTATTTGGTCTGTGTGAAAGTTATAGAGTCTACAAGCTATGGTGCCAATCACTGAATATTGATCACACCTGATGTACTGATGGCCTATCTCATTTCTTGAGACCCTAACAAGCCATGGAAGTACAAATACCCCCCCAAATGACCCCTTTTTGGAAAGTAGACATTCCAAAGTATTTAGTAAGAGGCATGGTGAGTTTTTTTGAAGTTGGCATTTTTACCCACAATTCTTTGCAAAATGAAGATTTTTTTCCCCACAAATTTGTCATATTAACAGGTTATTTCTCACACCCAGCATATGCATACCACAAATTACACCCCAAAATACATTCTACTAATCCTCCTGAGTATGGCGATACCACATGTGTGCGACTTTTACACAGCCTGGCCACATACAGAGGTCCAATATGCAGGGAGCACCATCAGGCGTTCTAGGAACATAAATTACACATATAATTTCCTGACTACCTCTTGCACTTCTGAAGGTCCTGGAGCACTAGGACAATGGAAACGCCCAAAAAATGACCCCATTTTGCAAAGTAAACACCCCAAAGTATAATCTATGAGGGCTAATGAGTCTTTTGAACATGTCTTTTTTTCCACTAGTTTTTGGAAAACGTGGAAAGAAAATGAAAACACTTTTTTTTTTTTTACACAAAGTTGCCCATTTATACAATATTTCTAACACATAGCATGTAGATAGCAAAAACTACACCCCAAAATAAATTCTGCTACTCTTCCCGAGTATGGCGTTACCACATGTGTGACTTTTACACAGCCTGGCCACATACAGAGGCTCAACATGCAGGGAGCACCGTCAGGTGTTCTAGGTGCATAGTTTTCAAATCTACTTTGACTGCCTATTACACTATTGTGAGGCACTGTAGTGGCACGAATGGGCACTGTAGTGGCACTGATGGGCACTGTAGTGGCATGGGCACAGATGAGAACTGATAAAACATGGAAGAGCATGAATGAGGCATAAATGAGCTGTGGATGGGGATGGCTGAGCATGGATGGGGATGGCTGAGCACGGATGGGGATGAATGAGCACGGATGGGGATGGCTGAGCACGGATGGGGATGATGGATGGATGGCTGAATGGATGGGGATGACGGATGGATGGCTGACTGAGCATGGCTGGATGGGTGAGCATGGATGAGGATGGATGACTGAGCATGGTGGGATAGGTAGGGAGTGTAGACTAGCACAGAGCAGCGCCGTGGGCTCTTCAGATCCTGCCCATAGCACTGCTGCACCCGATCTCTCCCCCACTCCTCTCACACTGCACCGATCATTGCGGAGAGGGGAGAGATAAGCTGTACATACTCCGGCTTGTTTACATCTGATCGCTACGTCATTTGACAGAGCGATCACGCGGTAAAGGGCCAATGCGATCAGCCGTTTACCGCGATCCGTGATGCCCCTGGGCGCGTGCGGGAGCGCGATTCTGGGAAGACGTCACTGTACGTCCTCCCAAGATTAACAAACTGCCCAGTAGCCGTCAATTGGCTATAGGGCAGTTGTTAAGTGGTTAATGGGAACCTGAAAATAGAATTGTGCAGGACAGGACTTCCAGCTTTTCAGACAGTTGAATTTTTGGAGAATTTGAATACTCTGCAAAATTTTAAAGCAAGATTAAACCAAAAATTAGGTACCGTTACCATTACAATACCGTTTTTTTTTACTTGGGAATATGACTACCGATACTTTCAGTCAAGCACTAGCTGATACCTTTCTGCTATGTGAACCCATACAAAATGAATGGGCTTAAATTGTACTGCAAAGAATCGCATGCAATTTGAACTGTGGTGCGATTCCTATCCGAATCACATGCAGTTTCCCCCACCGCTCCTGTATGACCCCAGTATAGAAAGACGGGGAAGCGTCATCTAAGTGCAGCAATGGGCAAGCAGTTTATTAAAAAGTATATATAAATCAGTTGGTGCAGCGCTCCGATGTGCAGGGTGCCCTTTGTGAATCAACCAAAATAGTTTCTGTCCCTTTAAATCTATATTGTAATGAAAATAAATGTGAACATTAAACAAAGTTGTTACTATCCCTAGAAACAATTAATATCATCAAAACTATTTGAAAATATGCATCCGAAATTGATTTGTAAAGTGTCCATAGAAGGTGAACCATGAAAAACTATTTATTAAAGGAGTTATAAGCCCTCAAGGTTTTTCACCTTAATGCATTCTATGCATTAAGGTGAAAAACCTTCTGTGCTGCAGCAGCCCCCCCAGTACCCCCCTTTTACTTACCTGAGCCCGATTGTTCCAGCGCCGGGGACGAGCTCCAGCCACTATCGCGGGTCCTCATTGGATAGATTAATAGCAGCAGGATATAAAAAATATATCCAAATGTCTGGGTGTCACCAGCTAATGGTGCCAAAAAAATTATCCAGAAAAAGGAAAAAAGGGATTTGGTTGGGACTTTTGTGTAGGCACCAAAGAGGCAATGAATTATATAAAAAATAGAAAACTTTATTGACATTACATAGGAAATATAAAAAATAAACGGATATCCAATTTGTATGATACTAGAATAAATGATACAAACTGATCAAAATACAGCAGCAATAAAGCAACATGTGCATATATGTTCATACGAGTACCCCTACGCGTTTCTTCGTCTGGGGGTCTTTGATAGAACAAGCACTTGAAGCAGCTGTTCAAAATTACAAATAATACACATTAAATACAGATCAGTGTATGTCAGTGGTTCTCAACTCCGGTCCTCGGGACCCACTAACAGGCCAGGTTTGCAGGATAACTGAAATACATCACAGGTGATATCATTTGCTGCTCTGCATCTCCCCAAGGTAATACTTAAAATCTGGCCTGTTGGTGGGTCCCGAGGACCGGAGTTGAGAACCACTGGTGTATGTTTTCTCATATGCATAAATTGATTAAAAAAATATAGAGATTTGCATGTGAATATTTAAACGCATTGCTGTGCATGCGTGTGTCATGTTTTGGATACACAGAGTAAGTTCAAAGCAATGCGTTTAAATACTCACATGCAAATCTCTGTATATTTTTTGAATGAGTGTATGCATATGAGAAAACAACATACACTGATCTGTAATTAATGTGTATTATTTATAATTTTGAACAGCTGCTTCAAAGTGCTTGTTCTATCAAAGACCCCCAGATGAAGACTATGCAGTCGAAACGTGTAGGGATACTTGTATGAACGTATATTCACCATTGTTGCTTTATTGCTGCTGTACTTTGATCAGTTTGTATCATTTATCCTAGTATCATACAAATTGGATATCCTTTTATATTTCCTATGTAATGTCAATAAAGTTTTTTCTATTTTTTTATATAATTCATTGCCTCTTTTGGTGCCTACACAAAAGTCCCGACTAAATCCCTTTTTCCCCTTTTTCTAATAGTAGCAGAAGCCATTGGCTCCCACTGCTGTCAATCAAATCCAGTCGCACAGGAGCCAGCAGCAGGGCCGAGTCCTGCTGTCTGTGTCAATGGATGCAGCAGCAGGACTCAGGAGCGTGCCCGCACGGGTGCCCCCAGGGAAAGCGTCTCTCCGTGGGGGCATGAAGAGGAGGAGCGCCGCCGGGGCATCCCAGAAAAAGGAGGATCAGGGCCGCTCTGTGCAAAACCCTTGCACAGAGCAGGTAAGTATGACATGTTTGTTCTTTACAAAAAACAAAAACAAACCTTTACAATCACTTTGATATCCCTTAATGTGATTTATAAATAACTGAATCCAGCAGATGTAATATACAATACATTCCTCAGAATTACCAACAAAGGGGGTGACTTATTTTTAGTTATCCACCACTACACTCCACGCCATCAATGTTAAATGCCCGAGGAAGCCACGTGACCCTGTGGCGCAACGCGTAGGAAAGGGGCTTTCTGCCGTCACAACGTGTTTGTTACATGAGAGATTGCAGTAATTATACTACCCGGGAGCATATCTCGCATGTCAAATCCAAATCTGTACGGTCATAGTGTCCCTGTCCCGCGGGACCCGCCAATAATGGAAAGCCACTTGCGTTTCTCACAGGGCTGGAGGAGATGTATAGGCATGTATAGGCAGTCCGCCCCCCAAGCTGACATCACTTCCGCCCTATACCCACGTGTGCGCTCCAAGCTGGTTTACAGGGGTCCCAAAATTTCCTACATCTCCTCCAGCCATCTGAGCACCGCAAGCTGCTGTGGTTTTCTATCATCGGTAGGTCCTGCGGGACAGGGACACTATGACCGTGAAGATTTGGATTTGACATGCGAGATATGTTCTTGTAACGTGATAAGAATTGGTAAGCTGCAATTTAATAACATGTTTGTTTTTGGGTTTAATACAGCTTAAACGTGTAGTACCTAATAACATTTGTAGACTGCATTACAAAAAAGAGTCTGCAAGGCCATTTTACAGGATGTTGGATTTAAATGATTGTAATGCTCTGCAAGACCTAGAACAGAAGTAGGCAACCTTGACACTCCAGCTCCCATCATGCCTCTGCCTTGGGGAGTCATGCCTGTGGCTGTCAGTCTTGTAATGCCTCATGGGACTTGTAGTTTTACAACAGCTGGAGAGCCAAGGTTTGCCTACCCCTGACCTAGAGGATGCAATAGTCTGCAGTACTGTACTCCGTAGGAATTGGTACTCAGGTTGAAATGTTCTGCAAGGTGACTGATGGTTGTCTGTCTCCTACAGACCTATTGCCCTACATCATTTAATTCGGGAGCCCTCAAAACCCTACAGCAAACAAATTCGAGAGATGGACCAAAGAATCCGTGACGGAGAAGAGATGAGCCAAGAAGATATAGATATGTAAGGAAAAAACGGAGGGGTTACATTTATCTCATATGTCTCCTTTCATTGTGTGTTCTGTGTTTTCCTGTCCCTGTGTCTCCACTCCTTTGCACCCACCTCTGCTAAGATGTTGTGGCCATTGCAAAGCAAACCAATGTTGTCACCTCACCCTTAACATATAGTATAAAATAAATATTGGGGGTCCCCACTGCGATGAAACAATTACTTTATTCGTGATAAACACTTTTAGATCTTGTTTTATTCACCTCCATCTGTGCATAATGATACATCCATTCTGCAGAGAATAATACAATCCATGAATCGCGCTTGCAATCCTAAATTGCCTAACGGTAACCGTACAGATCTACATGAAAATTTCAGAGGAACCAAAAAAAGGCAAAGTCAGCTATTCCCTTGCTTTGATCATGTCCAGTTGCAAAAAAATACACCTACCTAGGATCTTAGACTCTAGCGAGGGGGTGCAGAAAATAAGGTTCTACACTTCATAGACTGGAAGCAGCCTAGCACCCAAAGTACAATTTAAACCCAACACAAAACCGTCGTTATACCTTTGTGGGAGGGGTCAAAGACATAATTGTCAGCAGGGTAATTTCTCTACAGGATTCTCTAAAAGTACAGGTGTATCTCATAAAATTAGAATATCATCAAAAAGTTAATTTATTTCAGTAATTCAATTAAAAAAGGGAACTCGTATATTATATACATTCATTACACACCAAGTGATATATTTTAAGCATTTCTTTCTTTTAAATTTGATGATTATGGCTTACAGTGAGCGACAACCCAAAATTCAATATATCAGAAAATTATAATATTACATAAAACTAATAAAAAAAGGAATTTTTAATGCAGGAATGTTGGCTTACTGAAAAGTCTGTCCATGTACAGTATAGGATGCACTCAATACTTGTTCAGGGCTCCTTTTGCAGGAATTACTGCATCAGTGCAGAGTGGCATGGAGGAGATCAGCCTGTGGCACTGCTGAGGTGTTATGGAAGCCCAGGTTGCTTTGATAGAGGCCTTCAGCTCACCTCTCTGCCAATCCCTTCACTGGCTTCCCCTACCCCACCGGATAAAATTCTAAAAACTAACCACAACATACAAGGCCATCCACAACACTGCCCCCAGCTATATCACCAATCTCATATGCAGATATCGCCCTAATCGTCCCCTCCGCTCCTCCCAGGACCTCCTGCTCTCTAGCTCCCTTATTACCTCCTCTCATGCTCGCCTACAGGACTTCTCCAGAGCCTCTCCTGTCCTCTGGAACATTCTGCCCCGGTATGTCCGATCAGCTCCTACCCTGTCCACCTTTAGGAGATCCCTGAAAACTCACTTATTCAGGGAAGCCTACCCCACCTCCACCTAAGAACTGTACCTGAGCGACCCCCACCAACCCATCTCCCCGCAGCTACTACCTTTTGTACCACCACCCCCCTCCCTTTAGAATGTAAGCTCTACGAGCAGGGCCCTCCTGTCCCTTCTGTATTGACCTGTATTGTAATTGTGATGTCCCCTCCTCTACATTGTAACTGTTGGCGCTATATAAATCATGTATAACAATAATAATAATTTGCATTGTTGGGTCTGGTGTCTCTCATCTTCCTCTTGACAATACCCCACAGATTCTCTATGGGGTTTAGGTCAGGGGAGTTTTCTGGTCAATCAAGCACAGTGATACCATGATCATTAAACCAGGCATTGGTACTTTTGGCACTTCATGCTTCTCTCTGCTGACCAGCTTTATGGAGATGCTAATTTCATTTCTCCTACGTTCACTGACAGACGCAGCTCTTCTTGACTTTGTGGGGTTTTATGTTCGTCTTACCAGGAGTTAACTAGGCAGGGAAAGAATTCAGCTGGCCCCTCCCCTGGGGGCCGTCCTCCTTTCCTACATTAAAACCCCCCCTCACAGAGGAGCTCTCCAGTTTCAATGCCTAGTTTGCAAGGAGTTGACCTGGCTTCCCTATGGGAACTGCGGTCCTATTGTGACCATTTTTTCTTTTTTATTTTCTTTTTTCTTTTTTCTGCAATCAAGATGATCTGCTATCAAGAAGCCGGTCGGGGCATCGAGGGTCTTTGTGCTCTGTACTTTCCCCGACCTGGCCAACATGATGCGAAGCCGGCCCCAACACAGGGACCCGCCGCATCTTACCCGTTCCGTGCGGGTGGCCCGGGGCGAGATCCC
>BLSH010440363.1:683605-693963 GCA_018402905.1 Glandirana rugosa
AAGGGAATCGGTCGTTGGCTCTCAACTAGGTTCTTAGCCGAGCCCACTCGTGTGTGACCTACGGACCTGTCCATTCACTAGATTATCATTTTAAGTCGTCGATGTCATAAACATCGACGACTGAAATTTAGAAACCTCCCCTACCCTCCCCCTGAGGAGAAATTTGGTCGACCGATAAAAAATCGATCTAACGAATGACACTGTATATGTCCCTCACGTCTTAATAATCCGTTCAACATAAAAACTCCTTATTAAAATAATAACTTGTTGTTGGTACAAGAGTTACTAAGGTTTTTGAGTAATTATTTGATATTAATGAGTTTTTGGAATCATTGAGAACATGGTTGTTGTTCAATAATAAAATTATTCCTCAAAAATACAACTTGCCTAATAATTCTGCACTCCCTGTATATGTCACAGTAAGCAATCTAGCTAAAAAATAGCCAGCTGGTTTAAAGAGGAGTCCCCCTCCCATCCCCTCCAAAGATTTAAAGTCAGCAGCTACAAATACTGTAGCTGCTGAATTTTACTATTAGATCACTTACCTGTCCAGGCATCCAGTGTGTGCTCACCCGAGCCGATTCTTGGATCAACTCTCGGTTGCTGGCTAAGGGAACCCGGCCGTGAAGCCTTGCGGCTTGACTGCTGGTTTCCTACTGTGCATGCGCGAATCGCCATTGTCAAAACCAGTTACCCCCCCCCCCCCAAAAGGTGCCAAATGTGGCAGCGGAGGGGGAGAGGAGGCAGACAAGCGGAGCTTCCTCTTTTGGGTGGAGCTCCGCTTTAAGATCTATAGCCAAAACTATATATATATATATATACAGTCAGGTCCATAAATATTGGGACATCAACACAATTGTAATCTTTTTGGCTCTATACACCACCACAATGGATTTGAAATGAAACGGACAAGATGTGCTTTAACTGCCGACTTTCAGCTTTAATTTGAGGATATTTACATCCAAATCAGGTGAACGGTGTAGGAATTACAACAGGTTGTATTTGTGCAAGTCTGCAGTTAAAGCACATCTTGTTCATTTCATTTCAAATCCATTGTGGTGGTGTATAGAGACAAAAAGATTAGAATTGTGTCAATGTTCCAATATTTATGGACCTGACTGTATATATATATATATATATATTATTATTATTATATAGGATTTATATAGCACCAACAGTTTGCGCAGTGCTTTACAACATGGGGCAGACAGTACAATTACAATACAAATCAATACAATGCAAATCAATACAGGAATCAGAGGGCCCTGCTCGTTAGAGCTTATAATCTATATAAATATATATATATTTTTTAACCAAGTGGTTTTTATTGAATTTTTTTGCATAGTTTAGTAAGCTCATAACAACATTAAAAGAAGTCTTTAAAAAAAGCAGCAGCGTGAATATTGTTCCTTTTACAAAACATGGGCAATCATAGGTATCAAAATCACACCCAAGTAACACAATTTACAGTAGTGTAAATAGGAGCTTACAATGTGCACAGCACTGCTGTTTAATACTGGATAATAACCCAAAAGGTAGAACCTTGAATCTCGGCCAGTTCAGCAGGAATCCGCCAAGATTCGAACCATGTATGGGCAAGCGGAATGTACCCAAGTTTATCGATCTATCAACTTTGGTACAAACAGCCTATCGGATTTTACATGTGATTATTGCTAGCAGCTATTGTAGCCGCTAGCAATAATCAGTGTTCTTCCAGCAGGGGTGGCTTCACCCACCGGGAGAACACAATGGCTCCGTAGGAGGGATTCCCCCATCAACACAGACTGTGTTGATGGGGGAATCGAGTGATTGTCTAGAAAAATGCTCCTTCTGTGGCTTTAGCTTGGAGAGGGAACGGAGGAGCAGGCTAGTAAGGGAGACCATATTTTTTTATATTCTCTTTGGGCAACCTGAATGCTGATACATTAATTGTTCCCTGTATAATATGATATTGACTGTATTTGTAGGAAGGTGAGGGGACTAGGAAACAGCCATCTCTGTGCTATGAGTTTGCGAGCAAGGAAAAATAAATGTACCAACAATAATTTGGATAATTGTGGGACTAAACCCTCAGGGGTAATATTTAGGAGTGCTATATATTTTTTTTTTCAATTTTGGTATTGGTATACAGGTAATAATTAAATTATGTTTGACCTGTCTGTGTGCAGTTAGAAACTTCCTGCCCTGCAGACACAAAAGGGAAGTGGCAGGAAATCCATCAAAGTGAGGGAAAATTTCCTCTTAGACGGTCATTACTGCAACTGCTATCCCTGCTATAAGGTTTTCCTTGTGTTCATTTTCCAATGACAGTTTTGGATTTGCCAACACTTTTAGTGGTAACAGCGGTCATCAGGACAAATAGTTACAATATTCCCACCAGGTACACAGACAACAGTAAAAACCTGACAAACATTCTAACCCCCCCTTCACAATGTTCAAAACTTAAAAAAAGGCTATGGTACACTTTAATCATGTAAAGTACATGTACGAGATTGGCTTCAAGTGGTTATACTGTATGCCATAACCCCAGTATTTTTTTTTCGATGCTCTTTCATCTAAAGGCGATCCTAGCGGCTGATTAGCCACTGGATTTCTTTTACAGGCTGCGCAAATACCATGTGACATAAAAAGTTGCAGTGACCTCCATTATATCATTATATTCTCCCTGCTAAATATATATATATAATGCAAACCACAAAGGTGCACCGCTCAGAACCCAGAGCACAAAGAAATTCAGTTCATTGTAAAAGTATGCACACCTGTGTCAGGTGCTCAGGTTCAGGATGTTCCTCCTCATCCGATAGTCCAAATAATATACAGCAAAAAGAACCGGCACACTGAAGTACGATATCCAATGAATTTATTCCATGCCCATAAAAATACAGCACACGCAGACGCGTTTCGGCTCGTAGCCATGTTCACAAGGCTACAAGCCGAAACGCGTCTGCGTGTGCTGTATTTTTATGGGCATGGAATAAATTCATTGGATATCGTACTTCAGTGTGCCGGTTCTTTTTGCTGTATATATATATATAATGTTTGGGGGTTCTAAGTAATTTCTATCAAAAATAATGCTGATTTTTACTTGTAAACCAGTGTTAATTTTGGCAGCAAATTTCAATTTAGTTTTAGTCTTAGTCTTAGGAATAAAATGGCATTTTAGTTTTAGTCTTCTGCAATTGGTTTAGTTTTAGTCGTATTTAGTCGACTAAATCTCCAGGACATTTTAGTCGACTAAAATCATATTAGTGGACTAAAACTCATTTTAGTCGTCTAAAATCTAATGGGTGTAGTTAAACTGTAATGCATTGTTTAAGCATCTCTCTACAATTTCCAAACTCATTATATACTGCTGGAGTGAAAAATCGAATGGTATTGAGGTCTGAACATGCTCTACAGACCAGGGTTCATTTTGACGTCAAATTTCAATTTAGTCTTAAGCCTCGTACACACGGGACGACGATTGTACGGCCGATCGGCTCAAATCGTATGTTGGCTGTTGTTTGTAGCATACTGACTGCACTACACGACCAAAGAAAGAACGTTCAGGTGCATGTAATTAGCATCCGGCCGTTCCTGACTTCTGAGCATGCGTGTTTTTCACAATACAACTTGTTGTACCAACTGCTCTGTACACACAATACAATGGTCGTATGACCGCTTGTTGGTACGACCAAGTTTTCTTGTCTGCTCATACAACTCCCCTTGTACGACAGTCGTACGTCGACTGTTCTAATCGCTCGTACGAACAATCGATTTCGCATACAACGATCGTTCGTACAACCTGTTGTATACGATCGTCGTCCCGTGTGTATGAGTATTTAGTCTTAGTCGTTTGACTAAAATGGCATTTTAGTTTTAGTCGTGTTTTAGACATCTCAATTGTTTTAGTTTTAGTCGGCTAAAATGTTTTAGTCGGTTTTAGTCGACAAAATTAACACTGTTGTAAACAAAAAGTGTCAGAATAGGCCTTGTCTTCAGATGGTTAGATAGTGCTTGTATATCTGATTTCTTGAAGACATATCCATAAACCAAAATTCCCATATATTGTAGATATACTTTTTTTTTGGTAATCCTGGGAATAACACTTGCCCTGTCCTGGGGTGACAATGTTTGCTGTATTGTATCTTTGGAGGGATCCATGGTTGTTACCCTAAACTGCTCTTTTACAAAGACATCTTGGTCTCCATTGAATTTCGGGGGGGATGAGGAAATTTGTTATTGTGCATTGTTGCTAACCCCAACTTTATGTCTTCTTTATCTCCAGCATTTAGATATTTGCATGTTTCCATCTCGGGAGTTCTATGATAATCGCCTCCGTACCAGCCCTCAGATTAACCTGCCAAACACCCTCTTTTTTTCACGTGTGTTCCATCGTATTGTATTTGGGGAAGTGAATGGGAAGGAGCAAAGCCTGATGGTCACCACTGCAGAAGGGAACATTAGCTCAAAGGCGAACCTAGAAGAGGCCAATGAAGCAGTATGTTGTCTTTGTTACCTTGTTAGATGTCTTGTTACCTTTTTCCAATATCTCAATTAAATGACCAGTAGGCTTTAAAGGCGAGCTGCAGACAGCTTCACCCAGGGTTTCTCAACCAGGGTTCCTCCAGAGGTTGCTAGGGGTTCCTTGAGCAATGGTCAATTTCTGCCTCTCAGATAAATTCCCAATGACTTCATTGATCTTTTTAGCTATCTGTAAGGGGGGATTCTTCTCAATGACCACAAGTGTAAGGAGCATTCTTCCCATTTCCTATAGAATAAACATGTAATTTCTAATGTGCCAGTGCCCAGTCTGATCAGTGCACCCTTTTTTGTTGCCAGGTTCGTTTGGCTGCCTTGCTGGTTTCGAAGTCTGTAGAACAAAGTGAAATTGCTATCCTGACTGCCTACAATGCCCAGGTGTCAGAGATCAGCAAGAGGCTGCAGGGCATAAGACTGAGCAATGTGACCGTGTCCACCGTAATGAAGAGCCAAGGTTAGTGTGCCATTGTTATATTACTGTGCATGTTCCTTATAAAAGTATAGTGTGTTTTTAGAGAGTGCATACTTTGATTATTGTAGTGTTACCTTTAAAAAAGTATTAAAAGCTAATTTAAAGTAATCCGTGACCAGCAGGCTTTTTCTGACAGAAGAGGTCACCGTAGCCCTGATGCCATTTCACTTGAAGTAGCATGATTTCAAAATAGCAGGTCAGCGTGATTGTAGGTGCTACTTGAAAGACATTTGTGCGGCTTAATGCACAGATGTCTATTGAAGTCGCACCCGAAATCGGCAAAAGTAGTGCAGGAACTACTTTAGCAAATCAGTGCGGCTCCGCATAGTCCATGGTTGTCATCCCAGAACCCCGCTCCCCTGCATGCCCCCTGGCCCAGACTGCCATATTACCCTCGCCCTGCCACAACCAACCAGCAGTGTAAGGTTTGCTTCTATACTGACCGACAATGTAAGGGGTCACTTCTATACCACCCACCACTGTAAGACCCCTTTCTCACGGGGCAAATCCGTTGGACGGACTCCGCTAGCTCAGCGGGGGATCGATCCGTGCTGACAGGTCCGTCTCCACTCACCGTGCAAAGATGGACCTGTCAGAGCCCCGTTGTTCTCTATGGGGAGATCGGAGAAAAATGGACCGCCTGTCCATTTTCATCCAATCCAATCCACTAGACCAGCAGTCTCCAAACTGCGGCCCCAGGGCCATATGTGGCCCTTTGCATGGTTCTATCTGACCCTTGGGACAATATTCCTCCAAATGACATCAGTGATGAGGCACCATTCCTCCCACTGATGCCATCAATGGGGCACCATTCCACCTACTAAGACCAATGATGAGGCATCATTCCTCCTCCTGACACCATCGATGGGGCACTATTCCTTCCATTGATACCAACCATAGGGCACTATTCCTCCTACTAAAGCCAACAATGGGCACTATTCCCCCCAATGACGGGACACTGATGCAGGGACATTTTCTACTCCCACTGGCCCCCCTAAAGCCTGAAGGACAGTAACTTGGCCCTTTGTTTAAAAAGTTTGGAGACCCCTGCACTAGACAGATGGCGAATGTATTGCCATCCGTCTGTTTTCAGCAGATCTTGTCGGATCGATTGGCAGGCGGGTGTCATCAGACACATATCCGCTGGGCTGATCGTGTGAAAGGGGCCTAGGGGTCAATTCTACACCATCCAACAATATAAGGGGTCACTTCTATACCACCCACCACTGTAAGGATCAGTTCTACACTGATTAACACTGTAAGGGTTGCTTCTACATGACCACCAATATAAGGGGCCACTTCTACACAGACCACCAATGTTGGGGTTGCTGCTTCAATGTAAGAGCTCACTGCTTTGCTGACCAGCAATATAAGGGGTCACTATATTGGAACAGTGCCATTGCTGGCAATAGGCTGTGACTTGTCATGCGATTTGACCTATCAAATCGCATGACAAATTGCTCCAATGTGAACAGGGGCTAATTGTCTATTGTGTCATAAATGCTTCCCCCTGCCTACCAGCGGTGATTAGAGATGGGCTCGGGCGTGTTTGGATCGAGCTCGCCAGGAAGCTGACACTGCACACCGCCAATCATAGGCAGCATGTTTGTGCAGCTGCCGGTCAGGAGATGCCTCACTGCCCATGATTGGTGGTGTGCAGTGACGCTTTCTGGCAGGCTCGATCCTAACACGCCAGAGCCCATCGCTAGTGGCGATGTACGCATGTGCAACTCGGAGTACTGCTGTGATGAAGTGACTGCCGTGCACATACACGATAGTGACTTCATCACAGCCTGGCCATTCAAGCTGTCGAACACGAAGAAAAGATGGAAGTGCCTGAGCAATGACTGCAGAGCACTGGAGGGCATCCTTGGACATATACGTCTGTAAGGCAAACTAACACATTATTGCATAAATCTGAAGGGGGATCTTCACTTGGTCCCCCAACCACCATTTTTTTTTAACCCTCTGCTTACCTTGTTGCACAGGAGTTCCTCCCACATAAATTTTTTTTTGCTGGCATCCACCTAGTTAGTATTCATTACACAAATAAAGTAATTGATAGCTTTAAATCCAGGTAGTGTTCCTATATATTTTGTACTTACATTGCTGATTTTTTCTTTACTGGGGGTTCCCATCTTAGCTGTAAGCATGTGAAGCCCACTCGCACCCTCCTCAAGTTTCTTTCTGCATAAGGTGCATGCTGGGTAATCAGCATGCACCTCTCGATCTCGTGTGTATGCCTCGTTGCCCTAACAATGGGCAGCGACAGCGGAAGGTCCCGCCCCGTTGTAATGGCAACATAGATAACGTCTCTCCCCCACAAAATCGCGTCATTTCCTGTCTGGAAATAACACGGTTTTACAGCTCGGGGATGCCCACTGACTCGTGGGAAATGACGACTCACATCTCCCATGAGCCCAGGCAAGGCAGGAAGTGATGCGGAGTGCCGCGGATCAAGAAGTGAAAGATTACAGGGACCACATAGCAACAGGGCACTTAGGGTGAGTATATATTTTTTTTTTTCCAAAGGTGATTCATCATGCATAGAGGATTTGAAATATACAAAGATGTTTTTGTGGCTGGAACTCTACTTTAAGGAACTCGCCTGCCCAGTGGATATAGTGTTGTCCTGCTGAGATTGGACTCTCTTCTTCCCCCTCCCACCATCTTCTTTAGTGACGTCATCGGGAAGCCGCCGGCTCTTCCAGGTTCAGCCGGCAGCGTTCCGATAACATGCCGCTAGCCCCTGCCCCCTTCCTCAATGAAAGACTTAAGCCTCCAAAGATGGTTCTAATCTAAAGTTAACTCCCTTGCTACTGAGAGAAAACCATCCACAGGGTAAGCTGTCTAGACTCTTTTAAAAAAAGGGTTATATTTTTTCTTCTCTTTTGCTGCAATTCCTTACCCCTCTGTCTACTCCTGCAGGGAGCGAGTGGCGATACGTGATCTTTTCCACTGTGCGCTCCGCTTCCGCTCAAGACCTGGACAGTCGTCCCACCATCAGCTGGCAGCGGAGATATCTTGGATTTCTGGCTGATCCAAACCAAATTAACGTTGCACTTACCAGAGCCAAGGAGGGCCTCTGTATACTAGGTGAGAGGTGACCCATTTATATATTCATGTGTATAGCACCATATAGGAATAAATATTCACTGGTCTCATGCAATAATTTAACTGCTCAATTGAAAATTATCATAATAAAGCTGGCTTATTCATAAAAATAATTATTGCCCTTGTATTGGGTTTTACTTTACCTAAGGATTAATCTTCAGTTTGAAAGTCAGAGGTTACCCATTTGACAACTGTTGCCTTTTTATCTGCCTGGCCTCTTTTACTGCATCCCAGCTCCTGCGGAGTACTTAATGCTATCAAATATCAAAGCCCTGTTGTAGCACTCCAGGCACAAAAACGTTTATTTAAAAATATTGCTTGGTGGCTATAAATCCACTTTTTCCAAATCCAGAAATTATTTAGTAAAATAGTAGTGACATCACTGTGCTGTACATAGCCTATACATAGAGCAGAGCTGTGGGAGGGGCCCAACAGGCTCCTCCCACTACAGGCTGCCTGCAGAAAACTACAGGAGGGGTGGAGACCAAACCAGTCACCCTGCAGAAGGAGGGAGAGCAACAGTGACCAGTCTATATTACAGGAGACGCCTGCACAGGTAAAGTTCCATACCGGATTAGACCCTCCTGCAGTTGGTCAGTCAGTAGTCGCGGCCGCGCACGTACCCAATCTCACAGGCAGAGGCGGCTGCTTTCTCAATTCCCCTGCGGCTCCTCCCTCCTCCTCCTGGCGGCCAATCCGATCGGATTTCCTTTTGGACAATCGGGTGATGGGTCTCAGGACCAGCTATCTGATTGGCCAAAAGGAGAATCAGTGTTACAATAGCGAATATTAATTCGCTATTGTCACACAACTGGGTGGGCTTTGGGCGCTGTGTTCTGCGCCCTGAGCCCACCCTTTTTTGGAGCCTATTGGAGCCTCAGGCTCTAATCACGTGCTTCAAAAAAAAAAAAACCCAGATTGGAATCCATGCGTCTGGCGCCCTGGGGGGGCCGGACGCATGGATGGGGCACCGCTGCTGCACAAATATATCAAAAGAAGTATACAAAATGCACCACGATTCAAGTAAGCATATACAGTACATGCCTCTTGTATTTAAATGATATATGCTGATCATGGAGTTCAGCTTTAAGGAGAACGTAAACAACTACAGAATGTTGTTATTTTTTTTTTAATTTTGTTTTATTCGTTTTGATTTTAATGCAAAATCATACAAAAAAAGTTACAAAAAAACGAAACATTACAAAGTCTAGGCACCAACTGTGCCTATAAAAGAATTAATAGACCGCCCTATATTATTTGATTCTGTTACCCACGGTCAGAGGCATGGAGGCAGCTACAAGGTCAGGCAGTGAAAAGAGCAGCAGCTATCTGATCTCTGGTGACTTCTGACCCTGACTCCCAAGCTGAAGAACCATCCTAAGGCTGCATTCACACAGGGGCGACCCGACTTCAGCGCGACTTCGCTAGGCGATTTAAGCGCGACTTTCAGCGCGACTTCCAGCGTGACTTAAAGGACCTCAGGCGACTTTACAACACGACTTTAGCCAGGCGACTTTGCCTTGACCAATCAGAGAAGAGAGGGAGGGGGCTGCCTAAAAATAAATTCTATTCTTTTTAACTGTGAAGTCGCTTCCATATAGATGGGGATCCGACTTGGAGGCGACTTCTATTGAATTTTATGGGCACAAGTCGGATAGAAGTCGCCTAGAAGTAGTACAAGAACCTTTTCAGAAGTCGCCTTGAAGTCGGAGCGACTTCAGTCGTGTATATTAAGACGGCTCCCATTCATTTCAATGGGATTTCAAATGTCAAGCGACTTGGGGCGACTTGAGGCAACTCAAGTCGGATCGCAAGTCGCCCCTGTGGGAATAGGCTCTTAGACAAAGAAAATACGAATCTTTTATAAATAAGCCTGCACAATTGTAATTAATACGGAATATTTGGATTGTTGCATAACTACATCTGTGACTGGATTAGTGAAAAAATAAAAAGTAAAGGTGTTGGCGCTTTATAATATCATGCATAATATAATTCAACATATAAACCATATGCAAATAGCAAACTAATAAAGTCCACAGTGATAATCCCAACACCATAAAAGATAAGTAATCTTCTGGTTTGATGTTTCTTCAAATATATGCTTCACCACGAGTGCTCCTAAGGTAGATGGCAACTCACCAAAGGTGTTTGACCACTTTTTACGGTAGGTCAAAGTACGCTTTATTGGAATGAACCAGATAGATCCTGGGTGAACATCTGTCCACTGTGGGACCCCCTACGACAAAGGCTG
>BLSH010440363.1:699422-717281 GCA_018402905.1 Glandirana rugosa
TTACCGTCCAGTGCAGCTGAGGCTGCAGAGAAAGGGATTTGGGAGTCTTTTTATACCCCTGATATTTCACCAAAGCCCCCCCACCCCATTCCTCCCAACAGAGTTGCGAAGACAACAAAAAAAATTGTAGAAAATAATTTTAAAAAATTGTATATATTGTGAAGTAATGCTGGCAGTATTGTGGTGTAATGTTTTAATTTAATAACATTATTTTTGGGATAAAAAATTGTAAATAGCAATAAAAATTTGAAAAAAAGTATATTTAAAAAATGAAAGGCTCATTCACACAGGTTTTCTGTCCCATACAGTATGAATGAGTGGTTTGTGTGGCTGCAGCCTCCTGTTACTCTGTGAGGATGCAGCAACTGTATGAACACAGCCGCAGGTTCCAATTAGAAAGGTGTAAAGGTGTGGGTGAGGGGCCCTGAATGCACACTGTCTATGTTTGGGGCTGTATACCTGCACTCACATACCTGTCAAATCAGGACCTGCGGCTGTGTTCATACAGACGCTGCATCTGCATAATGTAAAATAGGCTGCCTGCACACAGCTCCAGCCATAAAAACAAACATACAATGATTTACACTGTACAGACCACAGCACCCATATAAATGAACCGCAAGGCCTCACACACAGAACTTTATTTATTAACTCAATACAATTTTATCTTTTAGATTTAGCAGGAATTTTGTAAGTTATGTTGTGTTTGTGTCCTCTAACAATGATTTTAGTGTATTTTTAGCAAAAATATATTTTTTTGCTATTTTGGGGGACCCCTGTTCTTCACCCTACTGACCCCTATCGTATGTCCTGCTGGCCCCCTGTACATTGCCCTAGTGACCCCTGTACACTTCCCTGACGACCACCCATTCTCTACCACCCTGACATTTTTTAGTGCAATCCCACATTAGACTGGCTATCTTATTTGTTGGTAACCACTCGGGTTCTTTGGGCCACAGACCCTCTTTATACATTCCTGAAGGGCCAGCTGAATACTTTTGTGTATAGTGATGCCCACCTTGCCATTAAAACAGCTGCCGGAACTGACTTGGAAGATGCTGCTTAATATAGAAGTCCACATCTTTCCATATCTCAAATCCAAACTCATACGTTGAAGGCAACCAGGGTTTTGTGTGCACTGTAAAAAAAAAAAAAAAATGAACTTAAATCATCTGAAATCCTGTGCCATAAAGTGCCTCAGGGATAAAACTAGGTTTTAGTAAATAAATGGGATCAATTTTTAACTCGCCTACAGGATAGATACATGTGCTGTGTAGAATTGACATGTCCCTTTAAATCTTAAAGGGCCAGTCCACCAAAAACGTACGGGTCAGGGGTGAATTTTCTAATGCTGAATCTGTTTGTTGCTCTTTCTTCTTTTTTATTTATTATTTTTAACCCACTCTGTTCTATAAAGTGCAACAAATAAATCAAATAAATTTGAGAAAGAGTGAGAAGCCTTTAGCAGAGGCAGGTAGGTGGAGCTGGGAACAAGGGACACAGGCATCTCACCAAAATACTGTATATCAGATGGGTTGACCCTTTTATTGGCCTTTTTTATGATTACATGGCTAGTTCAGGCTTGTAAACCACTGTAAAGCTCCCTGTTCACGTTTCTCAAAGATACAGCCTCTGGAAATTTGTACGTTTTGTTTGGCATTTGATAATGATATTTTCCACAATTTTATTTTTTATATGGAATGTATTTTTAAGTTTTAATTCTTGAAATAAATTTATCTACAATGTCAAACTGCTGTTTTCTGTGTGGTCTGTGTGGTGCATTCATTTTCTTTTTTTCAGGTATTTTTCACCTGGTGCCCCTTCAACATTTCCTTTCCCAAGGTGACAACACTTAACCAGTTCCACACCGCCTAACACATATTTACGGCAGCAGTGTGGACGCTGGCCGCAAATTGACGTAAAAAGGCGGCGATCTGCGAATGGCCGCTAGGGGGCACGCGCGCGCCGGCGCACTCCTGAGGAGTGTGCCCGTGGCTCGGGCGGACCCGATGTCCGCCAGCGAGCCGCGATGAGCGGCCACAGGCAAAGAACGGGGAACCGCCGATGTAAACACGGCGGTTCCCCATTCTGACAGTGCAGGCATGGGAGATCTACTGATCCCTGTCACTGGGATCAGTTAGATCTCTCATGCCCATGGTAGCCCAAACCCCCCACAGTTAGAACACCCCCAGGGAACACAGTTAACCCCTAGATCTCCCCCTGCAGGTTAACCCCTTCACTGCCAATGACATTTATACAGTGATCAGTGGACATTTAAATTTCTGATCGCTGAATAAATGTCATTGGTCCCAAAAAAGTGTAAAAAATGTCCGACATGTCCGCTGCAATATCGCAGTCCCGCTAAAAATCGCAGATCGATTAGTAAAAATAAAAAAAAATAAAAACCCCAGAAATGAATTCTCACCATCAGTGAACGCGGCCATTTTTGCGCCGATTGCGATTTTTTTAATCACAAATCTGAGGAAGAATATAAATCGGCCAAAACCGGTGAAAAAAAATGTTTTTTTATATTTTTTTTGGATTTGTATTTTAGCAAAAAGTAAGAAATTTGTTTTTTTTTGCAAAATGGTCGCTCTTCTTTTGTTTATAGCGGCGATCAGAAATGACGCAGAGGTGATCAAATACCACCAAAAGAAAGCTCTATTTGTGGGAAAAAAAGGACGCAAATTTCGTTTGGGTACAACGTCGCACGACCGCGCAATTGTCAGTTAAAGCGACGCAGCGCCGAATCGCAAAAAGTGCTCTGGTCCTAAACTGGGAAATTCTTCCGGAGGTGAAGTGGTTAAAGAGGAAGTAAAGCCTATAGTAAGGCTTACCTGTAGGTACTGTAAATATCTCCTAAACTTGCACCATTTAGGAGATATTTACTATATACGCTGCGGCCGACGTCACCCGCGCATGCGCATTGAAGGAATTTCCCGCTCGTGCCCTGGCCGGCGTTAACCACACGCATGCTCAGGAGTAACGTCATCACGGCCCTGGCCAATCACAGCTCTGGAGCTTGTGAACCCGGAAGTAACTCCAGGAAAGATGTCGGCCGTGTCAGTGCTGCTGCACGGCATCATTCTAAGGTATTTCATAATGAGCTAGTATGTGATACATACTAGCTCATTATGCCTTTGCCGTGCAATTTACTGTATCTATTGAGAAGCAGTGTTGTCAGCCCGGGACAGAAAGTGTTTTAGGACAACAGCACATTTCCCCCACTCATCTCCATGTACATAGGGCGGAAGTTACTGTAACTCACAGAAGTGAACTGGGCAGGGTTGATAACTAATGAGAATGTGTGCACAAGCCTAGAACACAGGAAGTTATAAGCTCACTGGATTTCTGGCAGAATTTTGCCCTCATACAGCATATGCAGCAAAAAGCTAATACTTACCCGAACCCCACCCCGATCTAGCGATGTGCATGAAATTGGCTGCGCTCCTGGGTCTCTGCCTCCTCATTGGCTGAGACACAGTAGAGGGAGCTATTGGCTCCTGCTGCTGTCAATCACAGCCAGTGAGCCAATGAGGAAGGAGCGAGCACACTCAAGCGCCACCATAATAAGAGACTTGCTATGGGGCTACTTGGAGAAGAGGAGGAGCCAGGAGTGCCGATGGGGGACCCGAGAAGAGAAGGATTGGGGCTGCTCTGTGCAAAACCATTGCACAGAGCAGGTAAGTATAGGATGTTTGTTATTTAACCTTTTAATATCCCTTTAAGTTGGCTTGTGATTTCTCACTGTCGCCAGTAGATGTCACTCGTCAAGGTATGAGATTTCACAAACAAAACTAAGTTATTGATATTTATATTTCCTTCAGCCAGTCTAATAGAAGGTGTATGCCACTAGTGCATGCTGGGGAAGGATATAAATATGTGGGACAGGCCATGTGCTCGCCCACTTCCCCTGGGCTGAGGCCTAGGGAGATACTGCTGGATGGAGCTCTGCTGTTAGGCCCAATAGCCTGTTGTGGGGCCTAACGTGTGCAGAAGTGGTCCTGAAGTTGCCCTGGTCTGGAGGAAGCTGTGCCAAGAAGGAGACCCAGGGGAGGCCCCTTTCTAGAGAGAGCCATAAAGAAGGTTGGTCTCTCAGAAGAGCCTGGTGACTCATTGGACACATTCAAATTTGGTAATGTGCTTAAAGTGTGGCCGGCTCGGCTTAAAAGTTCTGACACTGTGAAGCTGGACATAGATCTGTTGAGTCTGTAAGTGATCTGCTACGAAATCTAAGACCCTCAACCCTCACCTCCCTAACCGTTCTGAAATAACACTTTAACCACTTCCCGATTGCCTGCCGCAGATATACGGCGGCAAGGCAGCTCTATTGCATGAATTGCCATACCGGTATGGCGCTTTGTGTAATAGATACAGCGGGCGTGGCCCCGGAGCCGGTGTGCATGGCCAACAGCCGCGATGTCCGCCGGCCACCAGCGATCCCTCCACAAAGAGGCAGAACAGGGATTTGCCTACGTAAACAAGGCGGATCCCCGTTCTGTCAGAGGAGTACAGTGAGATTGGCCGTTCCTGGTGATAAGGAACAGTGATCATCTCTCTGTACTCCCCGTCAGTACACCCCCCCCCCACAGTTAGAAAGCACCTCCCTAGGACACACTTAACCCTTTGATCAGCACTAATGTTAACCCTTTGCCTGCCAGTGTCATTTATACAGTATTCAGTGCATTTTTATAGCACTGATCGCTTTATAATTGTCACTGGTCCCAAAAAAGTGTCTAATCTGTCCGCCGAAATGACACAGTCCAGCTAAAAATCGCTGATCACCGCCATTACTAGTAAAAAAAAAAAAATGCCATAAATCTATCCCCTATTTTGTAGACGCTATAACTTTTGCGCAAACCAATCAATACACGCTTATTGGGATATTTTTATTAAGAAATTCGTATTTTTTTATTTTTTTTGGATATTTATTATAGCAAGAAGTAAAAAATATTGTGTGTTTTTTTCAAAATTGTCGGTCTTTTTTGTTTATAGCGCAAAAAAAATAAAAACCGCAGAGGTGATCAATCAAATACCACCAAAAAAAGCTCTATTTGTGGGGATAAAAGGACGCAAATTTTGTTTGGATACAATGTCGCGTGACTGTGTGCAATTGTCAGTTAAAGCGCCGCAGTGCCGTATCCCCAGGGCCGCTGATAGGAGGAGACCACCGATCCTCTTGTAGGGGACCCGAGCACACAGGAGGGGCCCACACAGGGAGGGGGATTAGTGATGGATGACAATTGTGTCTCCTCCTCCAGAAGCTGTAAACTGGTCTCCCCCCTTCTCGCTGCTGCCAGCTTTTATGTGCTGAGAAAGAGACAGTCATCCTTCACTAATCCCCCTCCCTGTGTGGACTCCCCCTCCCCTCTCTCAGGCTGGCTCTAATGTTAGCTGTGCTCCTGAGTTTGTTACATTTTCTCTGTAACTTTGTTCTCTCCCTCTGGCTCTCTTTATCCTTTTGATTTAGCAGGAATTCTGTGAGTTATGTTATATTTGTGTCTGCTAATAATTTTATTGTATTTTTAGCAAAATATTTTCTTTGGGGGGGGGGGGGCGGCCCTGTCAGGTAGTCTGTACAGGACCCCACGATTTCTATCAGCAGCCCTGCGTATCGCAAAAATGGCCTGGTCATTAACCACTTCAGCCCCAGAAGGATTTCCCACGTTAGGACCAGAGCACTTTTTGCGATTTGGCACTGCGTCGTTTTAACTGACAATTGCGCGGTCGTGCGACGTTGTACCCAAATGAACTTTGCGTCCTTTTTTTCCCCCACAAATACTGCTTTCTTTTGGTGGTATTTGATCCCCTCTGCGTCATTTCTGATCACCGATATAAACATAAATAGAGCGACAATTTTGCAAAAAAAAAAACAATATTTCTTACTTTTTGCTAAAATACAAATCCAAAAAAAAAATATAAAAAACTAATTTATTCATCGGTTTTGGCCAATTTATATTCTTCCTCATTTTTGGTGAAAAAAATCGAAATCTGCATTTTTTGACTGGTTTGCGCAAAAGTTGCCGCGTTTACGAATGATGAGAATTAATTTCTGGGGTTTTTATTTATTTTTTACTAGTAATGGCGGTGATCTGCGATTTTTAGCAGTACTGCGATATTGCAGCGGACATGTCGGACCATTTTGACACTTTTTTGGGACCATTGACATTTATACAGCAATCAGAAATTGAAATATCCACTGATTACTGTATAAATGTCGCTGGCAATGAAGGGGTTAACATGCAGGGGGCACTCTAGGGGTTAACTGTGTTCCCCAGGCGTGTTCTAGCTGTGTGGGGGCTGGGCTACCATGGACATAACAGATCGAACGGATCCCAGTGACAGGGATCAATAGATCAATGTTATGTCCCCTGTCAGAGAGGGGAACCACCGTGTTTAAGTTGGCGGTTCCCCGCCTTTCTCCTATTGTAAGCGATCGCGGGACATCGAGTCCGCCCGACCCACGGCCGCACTCCTGGAACTCGCGGCGGGCGCTCGCTCCCTAGCCGCACATGGGCGAATCGCCGTTTATAGACGGCGATTTGTGTTATGTTGCCACTTTGCACCAGTAAGGCCTTATACACATGGACTTTTCTTAAAAAATAAACAAAACGTCAAGGAAAAAAAATTGGCGTCTTTCGGCGTTATGCATCGGCGTTAGTGAGCGTCGACGTCAATAGGCGTTTTCTTAAAAAAATCATCCCTCTGCTATTTTTCAACCTAAAAATGCCGGTTAACGCCAGTACAGTTTTAGTTGGCGTTAGGCGTTAGTTGGCGTTTTGCGGTGTTGGCGTCAAAAACCTCCAAAACGGTACAGCCTCAGAACGCGCCGGCCGTGGGTTCTAGTTTCAGCTCACTAACGCCGACGCCATCTACAGCTCAACAGACTAACATGGAGAGCTGTAAAAAACGCCAGAAAACAATGGCGTCAAAAAACGTCCATGAGTATGAGGCCTTAATGTACGCGACGCGGTCTGGAAGTATTTAAGGGGGCTGAAGTGGTTAAAAAGGCAAAAGTGACTGGTGCCCAATATCCTTTCTCGGTCCTTCCAATTTCACCATGGACTCTGCCTTGGGGTGTAATGGTAGCCCGCCCCTGCCTCTGGAGTTGCTATCCTCCTGCCTTTGGGGTGTCAGAAGGGTGCTACATATTGACTTACCATGTGCCAGCTGAAAGTAGAAATGAAGCTTCTGTGTTGCGGGGGGAGTTCATAGTGCATTACTAGTGTGCTCATGTTCTTCAGTAGTCCAAAGAATTGGAGGTGGGGTAGTGGCATGCAGGGAAGGGGCTGGCAGCCGTAGGCCTGGGGGGCAAGTCCAGTCAAGTGGCCCATTGAACCACCAAATCAGCTCACCATCCATGCCCACCCAATGGGCCTAGCGGGATTCATGGTAGGGCCGGCCTTGGGCGCCCCCCCCTTTGCCTGCAGTTAGTTGGTGGCTGCGCCCCTGGGCCCTATTTCCTTCCTCCACAAGAAAAAAAAGTGTGAGCGGGCAGCAGCCATCGGCCATTTGAAATGTAAGTTAGGGTGGCCTGGGGGGCAATTGCCAACCTACCCCCTGGGCCAGCCCTCCCCTGGTGGCATGGCATCTTAAGAATTGTTGGGTTTGAAAATGTCTTGTCATCATCCACCTGTAAAATAAAGTAGGAGCATGGTCGGGGGATTGGAGGAGGCTAGTTCTTGTCGCCCATAACCCTTTAGACAAGTCTACCTTCCTGTGGGTAGCGCAAGAACTCTTAGACATAAGTTTCTTTCTTTGGTTACTTTTATTCATTGTACATGGAGTCACATTGTGTTCCGTAGGCGCCTGATGTGTTTGGGAGCAGGAGGCGCCCAGACTTCCCTGGTACTCAGTGTAATGGCGTCGCGCCACTCATCGTACACTAGGTTGCACGTCTTGGTCCTCCTTATGGAAAACTCGTACGTCTTTTCTGGCACAAGACTTTCGATCTTGAATGTGTTGTCCTTCACGGTGTATACACCACTGTGTGCCACCTCATTTGATTGCACGTTTAGCTGTTGAAAGCGCACTTCAAAACTGTCTGTCAGCAGACGCTGCCCGGAAACATGCCAACTCAGAAAAGCCCAATTGTCAAAAGCCATTGACTCCGATCGATCAAACATCACTGGCCTTTTAGTGTTCAAGAACATCCTTAGGGAGGGAAGGTGAAGGACTGCAGTTGATGATATGAGTTGGTGTTTAATGTACAGTGGCCCAGACACTAAGAGGTACCTAAAATTGTCTAGTAAACCCTTTAGCCCCGACACATATTGATGGAGGGTGGCCTGTTTTGTCAGAACGAACTCTCGGTCATTTGATGGGACCATCTCCACCAGTTCTGCTCGGCTTTTCTTCAGCTCTTCCAAGTATTTCTCCAGGAGGAACAACTGCATCACTGCCTGGTCGGTGCCCATTTCTTTCATACGTTTGAATCTCGCAGGTTCTAATAGAAGCATTGTGTTGATGGTTTGCACATATTGTAGACCGAACAATATTTTTTTGGGCAGGATGATGATGAAAAAAGAACTTTTTTTGAGCAGATCCAACCGATCTTCATAATGTCTGAGTGTGGCCATGCTCATGTAATCATCTATGAGCTTCAGGTAGGCCTTCCGTAAGCGTGAAACAGCAGGCAGGTCTTCTTCATCCTGTTCTGTTCTGACAGATGTCACATTGCTTGCAGCTTCAGCCATTTGCTTTGAGGGTCTGTGTCACCGTAACCCTATCCAAGATAAAGGCAAGACATATTGACAAGCAGACCCTTTAAAAAAAAGCAATTGGTACATTGGGGTTAAAGATGGTCTTTGGTTTTGGAGAAAAGTAGAAGCCTAGGCAAAGTAGGCATTTCCTATTTTTTTTTATGAAGGTTGTAGTGTATTCTGCAAGAATGGCATTTAAAAGAGAAGTATATGAATCATTTGTTTTTTTTTAAATTATACTTACCTAGCTGAATGCAGCATCGGTCCAATGCTGCATCTGTCCCCCGCCGGCTCTAACACTGAGAGCCGAGTGATCAAACAGCGCTGATTGCTCGGTTCTCAGAGCTCATTGAGCAGAGAGCTGCTGACTGTCAGTCACTCACTGGAGCGCTGGGCTGTGGAGGGGGCGGGAGCAGTGTTGCGATCTTACCCAAGCTGGGACCGCCTCTATGATGGCAGCAGACAGCGGATTTCAGCCCGCTGTCTGCTGAAGAAAGGTCACAGGAGTGCAAAAATGATTTGCACTCCTGTGATCCACAGGAGAAGTAGAGCCAAACGAGCTTTGGCTGTACTTCTCCTTTAAGCAGAACTAAACTCTCTCAATCAACATCAACTATTGATTAATCCTTATGTTGCTAGCCTTATATTTGTTTTAAACTTTTCTTTCTACATTTCCTCAGTTGATTCTTGGTTCTTGGCCAGGGCCAAAATGATGACATTCATTCCAGGAGTCTTTGTGGCATCTGTTTTTTTTTTTTCTTTCATGGGTAGAAGAGGCTATCATAGCTAAGAACGCCCTCCTGCCTGCATTCCTGAGCTAAGAGCAGATGGATTCCAGGAAGTAAATACTTTATGAAACATCTGCCCTTACTCAAGATGGCACCAGCTAGGGGGGTATTTTTCAAAGTGAGCATGGAGACATGGATGGGGGAGTTTGCTTTGAATATTAACCACTTGCCGACCGCAGTCTGACGGCGACAGAGTGGCTCGATATTGCAAACCGCTGTCATATGACGGCAGCTGCGATATCCCTCACTGTGAGTGTGCGCGCGCCACTGTGCTCAAGGGGGCCAGGGAGCAGGTAGGACGGACTCGATCGCCGCCGGCTACCCGCGATGGCCCCCCCCGCAGTGAAAGAACGGAGGTCCATGTGAGTAAACACGGATCTCCGTTTTGTTAGAGGGGGAAGGGCTGTGATCACAGGCTTCCTGTATATGGAAGCCGTGATCACTCCCCTCCCCCTGCCAGGCCAGCCCACATACAGTTAGAACACGCCCAGGGTACACAGATAACCCTTAGAGCGCCCCCTCCAGGTTAACCCCTTCACTGCCAATGGCATTTACACAGTAATCAGTGCATTTTTATAGCACTGATCGCTGTATAAATGCCAGTGGTCCCAAAAAAATGTCAAAATGGTCCGACATGTCCGCTGCAATATCGCAGTACCACTAAAAATCGCAGATCGCAGCCATTACTAGTAAAAAATAAATAAATAAATAAAAAGGTCAGAAATTAATTCTCATCATCCGTAAACGCGGCAACTTTTGGGCAAACCAATCAATAAACGCCGATTGCGATTTTTTTTCCAAAAAGAAAGAATATAAATAGTCCAAAACCGATGGAAAAATGTTTTTTTATTTTTTTTTTTTTTGGATTTGTATTTTAGCAAAAAGTAAGAAATTTGTTTTTTTTTTTGCAAAATGGTCGCTCTTCTTTTGTTTATAGCGGTGATCAGAAATGACGCAGAGGTGATCAAATACCACCAAAAGAAAGCTCTATTTGTGGGGGGGGGGGGGGAAGAGAGCTAATTTTGTTTGGGTACAACGTTGCACGACAGCGCAATTGTCAGTTAAAGCGGCGCAGTGCCGAATCGCAAAAAGTACTCTAGTCCTAAAGTGTGAAATCCTTCTGGGGCTGAAGTGGTTAAAGATGAATTAAGTAGTGTTTTTGGTGCTCAGATACAGTTTAGCTCTGCTATAAAGTATATGTCCAGCCAAAACTTTTTTCTTTTGGCTAGCATGGGGAAGGGCTAGAACACCTGTTTTTTGGTGTTTTTTTTTTTTTTTTAGTATAAAAAGTTTTAATTGAATAAAAATAAAAAATACTAAAGAAGAAAAGAAGATAGGAGGAGACTTTAAATGAAGCACATCAGGTTCATGAAAATTATATAAAGTTTTATTGAAAAAATATATATTTTTTGGTTAAAAAAGTTTATAAATAATGATATATGATAAATTCATCAAATAAATACATGATACATAATTCATACATGTATATAAAAATAATGGGCATCTAGCATCTCCATTCAAATCATTACATATATCATAGCAGCATGTACATAGCTCAAATGGAAAAAAGAGAGTTGAATTGTTACGTTGTATATTTGGCACAGCATATGACAGCTCTACGCGTTTCGTGGAGGTTAACACCCACTCTTCAGGATCATGCATGTGACTAGTAACTGTAATCAATAAAAATATTATAAGAAAAATACCAATATTTGAAAATACAGAATTGAGATGAAACAATTTTGCAACCGACATACCTGCAACCACGGTCGAACCGTGAAGCTCAACATATTGAACCCAATGCAACCCATAAGGGTATTTCACCCGGCAGTTGAGGTGGGGGGAGGGGGATACACCAAGCGCCCCAACAAGGACCATCTCTATGATTGACTGTATGTGATGGGGGGAAGCTGACCCAACTGGAAGGGGCTTCTGCAAAGTGAACAAGATGGAATGAGAAAAAGTTGAAGGGAAAGGTGAGGGAAATTGAAGAAATAGTGAAGGAACCAAAAAGTGCTAGAAAAGATATACAGATCTCCATCAGAGCACAAATCACCATGTGCTGAGGCAGGGGTGAAACATACCTTAGGAGAGACTGCAGAGTGAGGCTGGAGGAGAGTGGTATGTGAGTCTGACATGATGAAAACAAATGGTGTGTGTGACGGAGAGATGGAACCTTATAGGGCCGGGCCACCACACCCACCACCAACGTCACGTCAGGCAAGCGAATGCAGGAGGCAGGCGCCAGCGAACGGGCGGATAACCGCCCACCAGCTGCGCCACCACGAAACACTCCCACACTGCCGCTGGATGTGCAACACGCCAGAGGGACAGCGCCCCACAGCATAGGACGCATAGGACGTGATGTCGACGCCGAGGAGCAGACCGTCCCACCCACCCCTGGGGGGGAAAGGAGGAGGGGCCTCTGCTCGGCGTCGCAGCTCCCGGGCCAGACAGGAGCCAATGGGCTCCCTGCATCAGGTCATGCGGAGAGACACAACGCAACCACTGGATGGAGGTCTATGACCCACAAGACCTCATTTAAAGTCCCATTATGTTCCCCTGTCCCCTTGTTCCCCATTTTTATAAAAATAAAAAATGATACATACAAGGTACTGTGGAAACAATCGTTATGAGCAAGCAAAGGTAGATAGAATGACAGTAATCAACTGTATATTAAAGGACATTATATCATAGTACCTTGCTTACCTCCCAACTTTTTGAAATGGGAATGAGGGACACCTGCTAGCAAAAGAATGTAGGCATGGGACACATACCCTGCCATGCCCCCTTAAAGGGGAATTAACCGGTTCAGGACTTGCTCATGTACATTCACTGCTGCAGAGTGGTGCTGTAGCGCGATTTGCTGTCTATAAACGGCAACTCGCTTGTGCGCAGCTAGCGAGCGGGAGCGTGCCGCCGGTGGCGTGCTCTCGTGCCCGCCACACTCTGCAGCAGACTCGATGTCTGCCGGCTACCCGTGATTGCCTGGCAGAGAAGGAACACGGGGAACCGCAGATGTAAACACGGCGGTTCCCCATTCTGACAGGCGGCATGTAAGAGATCTACTGATCCCTGTACTCGGGATCAGTTAGATCTCTGGTGCCCCTGGCAGCCCAGCCCCCATACAGTTAGAGCACACACAGTTAACCCCTAGAGCACCCCCTGCAGGTTAACCCCTTCCCTGCCAATTACATTTATACAGTAATCAGTGGATATTTAAATTCACTTCACTGTTTCTTCACTGGAACTAAGGGGCCAAGCCCAACCCCTGAAAAACAACCCCACACCATAATCCCCCCTCCACTAAATGATTTGGACCAGTGTACAAAGCAAGGTCCATAAAGACATGAATGAGCGAGTTTGGGGTGGAAGAACTTGACTGGCCTGCACAGAGTCCTGATCTCAACCCAATAGAACACCTTTGGGATGAATTAGAGCGGAGACTGTGAGCCAGGCCTTCTCATCCAACATCAGTGTCTGACCTCACAAATACGCTTCTGGAAGAATGGTCAAACATTCCCATAGACACTCCTAAACCTTGTGGACAGCCTTCCCAGAAGAGTTGAAGGTGTTATAGCTGCAAAGGGTGGGCCAACTCAATATTGAACCCTACGGACTAAGACTGGGATGCCATTAAAGTTCATGTGCGTGTAAAGGCAGGCGTTCCAATACTTTTGGTAATATAGTGTCTTCTCCTCTCAAACCCCAGAGCATACATCCTCCTTTTTATGCCTTTTCTATAGCATTAGTCAACTAGGAATAAAAACTTAAACCAAGGGAACGCAGCTATATCTATTGGGGCGTTTGAGAGGCAAAGTGGCTTATCCATGGCCGCGCAGCTATCTCTAGATTTGAACTCTCTGTACCTTTCTTTCATTAGCTAGAGTTCTTATCCTCAAAGCTACCACCTCCTCTCAGATGTGGCCATTCTCCCATTTCTGGAATATTAGGCATTAACAAACGTTAAATCAAGAGAACCCAACTGTATCCACTGACAGGGCCGTCTTTATAGCATCATGGGCCCCTGGGCAAAGTAATGCACTGGGGCCCTCTACCAGCTTGCCCCAATTTACACACCAACTCTCAAGAATTAAAGTATAAATAGTTGATAGAATGAATCATATATTTATTAGTACTTTCAATAAAATTGATTTAAAAAAATAAGAAAACATGCCATAAATCAAAGACTAATCAATAGAAATAACACAGTATGGGGGGAAGTCAGGAGGGCACAGTACAGTTTTGGGGATGCTGCCCGGGACACAGCCATCCCGGGACAGCTTAGTGAAAAACATGACCGTCCCAGCAATTCCAGGACAGTTGGCAAATATGATATAATTCAAGATTATCATGGGGCCCCCATGCACCAGGGGCCCCTGGGCAGTGCCCAGGGGTGCCCTTGCATTAAGACAGCCCTGTCCACTGGGCCCCATGAGAGGTGAAGCAACTTGTCCAGAGACACAAGGCTTTCACTCAGCAAAATAACGCTTTTTTTCTTACATATTTGCCAATGTTCCTCTTCTCAGATACTACACATCAAAGCATACGTATGGTACATGCCCCATCCCGTAGAAAGAAAACGTTGAAGGTTAGTATTTTGTTTTCGGGTTTTTTTGGGATACAGTACCAATGTCTGTGAGAGGCACAGAGGGGATGATTATTGCAGGAGGCAGCAGCTTGCAGGTAATGGGTTACCCACCATTGCACATAACTGTGTTTGGTGCCGTATAACTGAACAATCTATTACAGAAATTACAGCCAAAATGCAGGAATGTGTGTGATATCTGTCCAAAAAAATGATATATAAATAGACCACATGATGTTTTTTTTTCACTAGCCAGTTTTTATCATCTGAGCTTTTACCTCCTCTCGCACCCCTATGCCTTCAACTAGAAAAAGAAACATGGAAACACGTGAAAGGTGATGTGGTTTGGCCGGCGACACAAGGCTTTCACTCTGGACCAGTTCTTCTTTAACCAAAGCTTTTAACCTTAAGGCACAATTCTGTTCATTCTCCTATATCTGGAATATAGGGCATTAGCCAATTAGAAAAAAAACCTAACCCAAGGGGGTACAACTGTATCCACTGGGTTACTTGGAAGGCAAAGTGGCTTGTCCAGGGCCCCATTGATTTCAGTCCATGCTTTAGATCTCTGGCTCTATCATTTTTATTAGCCAGAGCTCTTAACCTTTGAGCTATCACCTCCTTTCACACAACTAGGTGTTCATTTTCACATTTCTAGAGTATAAGGTATTGGCATAAAATGATTAATTAAGGCAACACACAGACCCTTGTAAGAGGTGAAAAAGCATGACTAGCTTCTCACAGCTTTGAACTCTTGGCCTCTATTTTTTATTAGCTAGAGTTCGTATCCTTTTAGCTATGACCTCCACCCATAAAAGTATGAGTTCCTTCTCCTATTTCTGGAATATTAGGTATTAGCTAAATAGACAGAAACCCGAAGCAAGGGAACACAACTATATCCACTGAGACACAAAGCGACTTGTCCAGGACCACAAGGCTTTCACTTAGATCAGTGGTTCTCAACTCTGGTCCTCGGGACCCACTAACAGGCCAGGTTTGCAGGATAACTGAAATACATCACAGGTGATATCATTTGCTGCTCAGTGATTGCAGTATTTTAGTCTGCATCTCCCCAAGGTAATACTTAAAACCTGGCCTGTTGGTGGGTCCTGAGGACCGGAGTTGAGAAACACCGACTTAGATGGAATCAAACTTGTAGCCCTGCACTTTTTTGAGCCAGTAGTTGTATCCTCTAAGCTGTCACCTCAAGCACATGAGTGTTCATTCTATCAACTATGTCCATTAGGACACGTGAGAGGTAAAATGGCTTGTCCAGGGCCACAGCTTTTGGAATATTACTCCATAACCTAACCTCCGAGTTATCAAATCCCTCCACCTGTGGATGTGTTTATTATCCTATTTCTGAAATACATGGCATTAACTAACTAGACAAAAACTAAAAATAAGGGAACACAACTATATATAAATAAGGATATATATGCCAAACATCTTGTCCTCTGAGCAATAACCTCCTATCCGGTATTGATGCATTTCTTCTCATACTTATGGAATAAAGATTATTGGACAGCAAGGGAAAAAAATCAATTAAAGAGCACAATTCGAATTTTGATCCATCTATGACTATAATTCTCAAATTTCTGGAACATAAAGGCATTAGCCAGCTAGAAATAAAACTTAAAGCGGTAGTAAACCCATGCATTTAACAGGTTAAAAACCAGTCACATTTCCGGCATGTGCCAGAAATGTAACACACCCATTGGTTGTGCTCTAAACCATACTGTCAAATCATCCAATGGCTGGTGTCATAGCTGATCACATGTGCAGCATCATGGCAGTTGTAGATTAAACAGAGGCCAAGATGGCAGCTTCCTTGGATGAAAATGATAGGAGGGTTTACTACCACTTTAAACTAAGGGAACACACCTAATTCCATTAGGATGCTTGAAAGGTGAAGATACCTGCCCAGGGGCACCAGTCTTTCCCTCAAATGGCTTTGACCACTTGGACTTTTTTTAACCAAGGACTTGTATAAGCTATTCCGTCTCCTCAGTCACTGTCCATTCTCCTATTTCTGGAGTATAAGCAATTAGCCAACTAGTTATAAAATAAAGCAACTATATAAGAATTAGAACTTTTTTTTGTTTTTTACATAGAGGCAGAGATCTTGACCTCTGAACTATAACCTCCTGTCAGGTTATGCATTTGTTTTTGTATAAGGGAATAAAGATTATTGGCCAGAAAAAAACTTCAACTAAGGGAGCATAACTATATCCACTAGACCAGTGGTTCTCAGCCTCAGTCCTCAAGTACCCCCAATGGGCCATGTTTTCAGGTTTTCCTTTACTTTGCACAGCTGCTTTAAATCAATATCAATGACATGGTATTGGTGAGAGCTATTTTATCTAAGGGAAGTTCCCAAAACATGGTCCGTTGGGGGTACTTGAGGACTGAGGTTGAGAACCTCTGCACTAGGACACTCGGAAGGTGAAGTGGCTTGTCCAGGATCATAAAGATTTAATTTGAATGGTTTAGAACCCTTGGTCTGTCTTCAGATTAGCCAGAAGTTCTATTTTATGTGCACTATACCCTACTGCCTACTGAGCTACCACACCAGTCCATATACCCATGCTCATATTTCTAAGCCTCCAGTCTCATATTTCTGGAATATTAGGTATTAGCATTCTAGAAAAAATCCATAGTAATGCAACACTTTTACCTGGGTGGTTTTGAGCTCTAGATCTTTTCTTCCTTAATTGGAGATTAACCTCGGAGCTAAACCCTTATCTCAGAAAGAGTGCTGCTCATTCTCCTATTTCTGGAATATAGGGCATTAGCCAACTAGAAAAAAAACGTAAGTCACTCACATGGATTTGAGCTCTTGGTCATTAACTTTCTATTAGCCAGAGTTCTTATCCCCTGAGCTATCGACTTTTCTAAGAAGTTCATTCTCCCATTTCTGGATTATAATGCATTAGCCAAGTACGGAAAAAAACATAATCAAGAGAACAACTGTATCCACCAGCCTACTTGAGAGGTGAAGCAGCTTGCCATAGGGCACAAAACTTTAAACTCTTGGCGGTTAGCATGCCTTCTTATCCTTTCAGCTATCACCTCCACTTGTGCACAGAAGTTTTCATTCTGATATTTCTAGAACATAAGGCATAAACTAGAAAAAAGATAAACCAAGGGAACACAGCTATACCACTGAGACACTTGAGAGGTGAGGTGGTTTGCCCAGGGCTGCAGACAGGGCCACTGATAGAAATCATGGGGCCCCGTACAGCCTACCTGATGGGGCCCCCTTCAGCCCCACCCCTAGCCCCTCCCCAGACCCGCCATGAAACAAAGTGCAGGTTTTACTAATTTCACGGTGCTCAAAGCAGAACTGCAGTTCCCCCTCCTGCAGTATAGATCCCGTCTCTCAGTACAGACCCCCCTCCTGCAGTATAGATCCCCTCTATCAATACAGACCCCCCTCCTACAGTATAGATCCCCCCTCTCAATACAGACCCTCTTCCTGCAGTAAAGATCCCCTCTCTCAGTACAGACCCCCTCCTGCAGTATAGATCCCCTCTCTCATTACAGACCCCCTCCTGCAGAATAGACCCCCTCTCTCAGTACAAACCCCCTCCTGCAGTATAGATCCCCTCTCTCAGTACAGACCCCCTTCTGCAGAATAGACCCCCTCTCTCAGTACAAACCCCCTCCTGCAGTATAGATCCCCTCTCTCAGTACAGACCCCCTCCTGCAGAATAGACCCCTCTCTCAGTACGGACCCCCTCCTGCAGTATAGATCCCCTCCTGCAGTATAGACCCCCTC
>BLSH010440363.1:725024-738449 GCA_018402905.1 Glandirana rugosa
AGGGACTCTCCGTTAGCCTAAGTGGGACCTAGTTGAAATGGATTTTTACAATGATGGGTCAATATAATAAATGTAATTGGTGAACGGCTGGCACATTTCCCCCCTCCCCTGTCACACTGCACCGATCGGTGCGGAGAGGGGGGAGACAAGCCGGCACTTCCGCCGGCATGTTTACATGTGATGCTCCGTCATTTGACGGAGCGATCACATGGTAAACGGCCGCTCCAAGCGGCCATTTACCGGGATCCGTGATGCGCTGGGTCTCATAGACCCGGCGGTCACGGATGCTCCCAGGTGCGCGCCCCAGGGGGCGCGCGGGAGCGCGATTGTGGGAGGACGTTATATAACGTCCTCCCACAACAATGGGTGCCACTTGCCGACGTGTAACTACGTTACACGGTCGGCAAGTGGTTAATGTAAATAATATAACTGGGTAGTAACATTTTTAGGTAAAGTTGATCCAGGGTGAATCCGATTGCCTCTCAGGGAATCAGGAAGGATTTTTTTCCCCCGTTATAGCAAATTGGATCAGGCTTTGCTGGGGTTTTTGCCTTCCTCTGGATCAACTGTGGGTGAAGGATTGTATATAGGATTGTATGGTTATATATATATATATATATATATATTTTTTTTTTTTTGGTTGACTAACTATGTAACCCCATGTGACTTGCTACATCACAGGGGTTGCGAAGACGAAGAGACTGAGAGCGGAGCTGAAGACAACTGCGCATGCGCGTGATTATGGCAATAATGACATAATGAGGGCGGAAATATATTACTGTTGGGACGCGGAAGACAGGACTTATAATGGCGGCGGCAACATACTAGCTGGTGCATTCAGAAAAAGTTTATTTGAACGTTTTATTTGCATAATGTATGCGGCGCAATGATTATAAAGAGCAACAGGAAGATGCATATTGCAGATTTTGAGTTCGATTGTCTGAGTTTACTACGGCTTTAATCAATTAGAACCCTGCGGTGAAATTCAGTTCAACTTGCGCAAATGTTTCAGACATTGTTGCAGCAAATGTTTTATAACTAGAAACCTTGGTCTTTATTTTATTAGCTGGTATTTTTATCCTCTGCGCTATCACCTTATCTCATACATAGAAGTTCATTCTTATATTTCTGGAATATAATGCATTACCATGCTAGAAAAAAAAAGCTAAATCCAGGCAACATAACTGAATCAACTGGGCACAAGAGAGAAAAAAATGGCTTATCCATGGCCACACAGCTTTCACTCTGTGGGTTTGCACTCTTTTGGGCAATGACATATTGGCTATTATCCAATATGAGAGCTATCACATCCTCTCAGCTACAGAGATGTTTATTATCTTGTTTCTGGAAAATAATGCATTAGCCAATTAGACAAAAACTAAAAATCGGGGAACACAACTATATAAGAAAAATAACTTTTTTCCTTAATATAGTAGCCCATGATCTTGTTCTCTTGTTTGGAGTTGATGCATTGGTTCTCCTATTTAAGGAATAAAGAGTATTGGTCAACAAGAAAAAAAAAAAACATCAACCAAGATAACACATCTGTCTACTAGGACACTTGAGAAGTGAAGCAGCTTGCCCAAGGTCACACATTGGATTTCAGGGAGATTGCTTTGAACTATTTTGCGTATTAGCTGGAGTTCCTATCCTCTGAGCTACCGCCTCTTCTGAAACAGCTATGCATTCATTGTCATGTTTCTAAACTATAAAGCATAAGCAAGAGGGCCGCCTCTACCACTAGGCGGAGTAGGCGGCCGCCTAGGGCGCACTGCCGCCTAGGCGCCTGGCCACTGTAGATCTGTCACTGGCTGCTCTGCATTGATTCATGTAAAAACTGACAAGTCTGACTGAGATAATGAGATGGTATTATAACATGCCATTTGCAAATGTATATAGAAATAGTGACTGAGCTGCCAAATACCTCCCCTCTGCCCCCATGCCCGGTGAAGCTGTATTTGATGGGCACAGGTGAGGCTGTATTGATTAGTGCCTGTGAAGCTGTATTGATTAGTGCTAGTGAAGCTGTATATGATGGCCACAGGTGAGGCTGTATTGATTGGTGCTGGTGAAGCTGTATATGATGGGCACAGGTGAGGCTGTATTGGTTGGTGCTGGTGAAGCTGTATATGATGGGCACAGGTGAGGCTGTATTGATTAGTGCTAGTGAAGCTGTATATGATGGGCACAGGTGAGGCTGTATTGATTAGTGCTAGTGAAGCTGTATATGATGGGCACAGGTGAGGCTGTATTGATAGTGCTAGTGAAGCTGTATATGATGGGCACAGGTGAGGCTGTATTGGTTGGTGCTGGTGAAGCTGTATATGATGGGCACAGGTGAGGCTGTATTGATTAGTGCTAGTGAAGCTGTATATGATGGGCACAGGTGAGGCTGTATTGATTGGTGCTGGTGAAGCTGTATATGATGGGCACAGATGAGGCTGTATTGATTGGTGCTGGTGAAGCTGTATATGATGGGCACAGATGAGGCTGTATTGATTGGTGCTGGTGAAGCTGTATATGATGGGCACAGGTGAGGCTGTATTGATTGGTGCTGGTGAAGCTGTATATGATGGGCACAGGTGAGGCTGCATTGATTGGCGCTGGTGAAGCTGCATTTGATTGGCGCTGATCAGGCTACAATGCATTGGCGCTGATCAGGCTGAGCAGGGGAAAGGGGGTGGGGTCGGGGTGGAGCCAAGGGGGGCAGCAAAATGAGGTTTCGCCTAGGGTGTCAAAAATCCTTGCACCAGCCCTGATTAGCAACCTAGAAAGAAAACTTGTACCAAGGGAAGGTATCAACAACATCCACTGGGAGACTGGAAGAAAGGTTAAATGGCTTTTAGTAGGGTTATAATACTTTTCTGTGAAAGGGTTAGAACACTTGGCACTTGCCTTTGTTAGGCATTCTTCTTACCCTCTGACCTAACACCACTTTTTGCACAAATACAAGTTTACTCATATTTCTGGAATAAAAGACATTAATGAACCAGAAAAAAACCACAAAGGGAACACAACATATTTACTGGAGAAGGAGTTTGCAAAGGACAACAAGGCTTTCACTGAGATGGATTTGAACTCTCTTGGCTTCTTACATATTAGCTATCACCCACATCTGCTGAGCTATGAAAAACTCTTAGCCATGGCAGCATTTACTCTCACATTTCTGCACTATAAGCCATATAGACAAAACTAAACTAGGGGGACACAAAAGCATCCACTGTGACATTCATCCAGATAGATTTGAACTCTTGATGTCCCACATAACAGCCACCATCTTTATGCTCTGAGATATCAAATTCTCTCAATTATCAACAAATTTATTTTCACATTTCTGCAATATAAAGCATTAACTAACTAGATTAAAAAAAAGCTTAAAAGTAGGGGAATGCAACAATGTCCATTGAGAAAACCAAGTAGCTTGTTTGGGGTCATAATGCATTTAATTGGATGGATTTGAACTCTTGGCTTCTTCCATCGCTAAACAGAGCTCCTATGCTCTGAGCTATCCCCTTTCTCATGAGAGAGCAGTTAATTCTACAATTCCTGGAATATAAGGCATTATCCAACTAGAAAGAAAATGTAAACTAAGGGAAGACACCTAAATCCATGGGGAAACCTGAGATGTGAAGCAGTTTGCCCAGGGCCATGCGTCTAAGAAGGACACAAACTCTTTTGGATGCTTAACCATTAGCTAGCACCCTTGGCCTCTGAGCTATCACATCCTGTAAGCCTTAGAAGCGGTTACTCTCCTATTTCTGGAATAAAAGTCACATAGACAAAACTTGAACTAAGGGAACACAACGCTATTCAATGTAATATGCAAGAGGTGAATGAGGCTTTCACTCAGATGGAGTCGAACTCTTGGTCTCCTACCCTTATGCACTGAGCTATCAAATCAGCCCAACCACAGACATGTTTATTAACTTATTTCTGGAATATAAAGCATTAACCATACCTACGTTACAAAAAAAAAAAGCATTAACCATCTTGAAAGAAATCTTTAAAGTGACAGAACACAACAATGTCCACTGGGAAAATCAAGATTTCAAGTAGCTTGTTCGGGGTCATAATGCATTTGATTGGATGGATTTTGAACTCTTAGCTTTTTCCATCTCTAAACAGAGCTCCTACGCCCTAAGCTATCCCCTTATTCATGAGAGAGCAGTTCATTCTACAATTCCTGGAATATAAGGCATTAACCAACTAGAAAGAAAATGTAAACTAAGGGAAGACACCTAAATCCATGGGGAAACTTGAGATGTGAAGCAGTTTGCCCAGGGCCATGCGTCTAAGAAGGACACAAACTCTTTTGGTTGCTTACACATTAGCTAGCACCCTTGGCCTCAGAGCTATCACATCCCGTCAGCCTTAGAAGCGTTTACTCTCCTATTTCTGGAATAAAAGTCACATAGACAAAACTTGAACTAAGGGAACACAACGCTATTCAATGTAATATGCAAGAGGTGAATGAGGCTTTCATTCAGATGGAGTCAAACTCTTGGTCCTTTATGTACATCTCCCCTAGCCTTATGCACTGAGCTATTAAATCAGCCCAACCACAGACATGTTTATTAACTTATTTCTGGAATATAAAGCATTAACCATACCTACGTTACAAAAAAAGAATTCTTTAAAGTGACAGAACACAACAATGTCCACTGAGAGAATCAAGAGGTTAAGTGGCTTGTCCAGAACCTTAAAGCATTTCGTTGGAAGGATTTGGAGCCTTCTGAATTTTTAACTAGACCTCCTATCCTCTGAGCTATACACTCTTCTTTAGGAGAATTGTCAATTTTCAAATTTATGGAATATAAGGCATTAGCCAACTAGAAGAAAGCTAAAATCAAAGGAAAATGTCTAAATTTATCAGGACACCTGAGAGGTGAAGTGACTTGCGCTGGGCCACAAGACTTTCACTTAGATGGATTTGAACAGTTGGTCTTCCTTGATTGTTGACAAGGCAGTTTTCTTAACCTTTGGGCTATCACCTCCTTTCATGACTTCAAGCCTTCAATCCAATGAATTTGAATATTAGGAAATGAGCGAACTAACACAGAATTTTGAGAAAATGTGAGAGGTGGGGATTTGAACCCTTGGTCAGCCCTTTATTAGGCAGGGTTTGTTTTCTCTGAGCTATACTCACACTCAGGAACCAATGCACTCTCCTATTTCTGAAATATAAGTAACTAGCCAACTAGATAAAAATAAGGGAATGCAGCTATATAAGAAAAGTTTTTTTTGTCCTCTGAGCCATAACCTCCTGCCAGGTTTTGATGCATTTAATCCCACATTAAAGGATTTTCAGACAATAAATAACTAACACACATTCAGCCATTAGGACACTTGAGGGTTTCAGATGGTTCAGAACTCATGGTCTTTTTTTTCCGATAATTTTTATCATCTGAACCATCACCTCAGCCCTATAAATGGGAGCATTAGTTCTCAAATTTTGAAAATATAAGGCATTAGCCAACTAAAAAAGAAACCTAAGCTCAGTGAACACAACTCCATCTACTAGGGCAGTGGTTCTCAACCCTGTCCTCAAGTACCCCCGACAGGCCACGTTTGCAGGTTTTCCTTTATCTTGCACAGGTGCTTTAAATCAGAGTCAATGGCTTGGTATTTTGGACAGCTATTTTATCTAAGAGAAATTCCCAAAACATGGCCTGTTGGGGGTACTTTGAGGACAGGGTTGAGTATCACTGTACTAGGGCGCTTGAAAGATGCTGAGAGCCTGAGCTGGCCGCTTCCGCTCCCTCCACAGTAGGGTTGCCACCTCATCCCTTTAATCCAGGACACATATGAATTACACAGGTTGTTCTGAGGCTAATTTAATGCAGATGAGGCACCAAGTGAGTTTAATTACCACCTTAATCAGCCACAGAACCTGTGTAATTCATATGTGTCCTGGATTAAAGGGATGATGTGGCAACCCTACTCCACAGCCCAGCGCTCCAGTGAGCATGGGGAGACAAAACAGCGAAGGGTGATTGACCGTCACCAGCTCTCTACTCAGGGGGGTCCGGCGATGTTTGATCACTCAGTTCCCAGTCTTAGAGCCGGCCGGGGACCGCTGCTGCATCCACCTAGGTAAGTATGGTCCCCCTCCAAAAAAAACCAAAAAAAAACCCATACTTTTAAAGCAGAATTATAGTTGGATAAAAATTGTGAACATGATGCTCTTTATTGCGGAAGAGACATGCAATGAAATACACCTGCATATTTGCAATACGTTGTTAGAATACACACTGGGCTGTGTATGTGCAGCTCATTTACATTCTGGCACACATTGTGGCCAATCAAGATGGCCAAAGACTGGCACCCAGAAGAAGCCAAGCAGGAGATGCCATCACAGCTGAGAGACCTTGCAGGAGTCGGAGTGTTGGCACAGAGTTAAAAGAGGTGCATGGGAAATTTTTTTGAATCATATTTACCTAGGTGGATGTAGCATCGGTCCCCTGCCAACTCTAACACTGAGACCCGGGCAATCTAACCCCGCAGATCGCTTGGTTCTGAAAGCTCCGTGACTGTCAGTCACCGCTCTCTGCTCTGCCCCCCCCCCCCACTTGCTGACTGGAGCACTGGGCTGAGGAGGGGTTGGGAGCGGCCGGCTCAGCCTCTTAATGGCTCGCTGAGGGGCTGAGCCGAGTGCCAGTCCAGACATGTGGGCAGATCCCAACCATATGGTCCACGATCCTTCCTGAGCCTGGACCCGCTCTGTGATGTCAGCTGACAGTGGGCTTCAGCCTGGTGTCTGCTGAAAATGGGTCACAGGAGTGCAAAACGAACTGTACCCCTGTGATCCACAGGGGAAGTACAGCCAAACCAGCTTTGACTGTACTTCTCCTTTAAGTATTACTGCTTCAGTTCAGCTTTATTTCAGCGTGCCACCAAGGCATTCCAAGATTGTCCACTTAACGCTGGTTATAAGAAGCACTGATTATATGCTATGAAAAAATAGATGCAGTATGTCTCTTCTGCGATAAGCTTTTTTTTTTTTTTGTTTGTTTATTGTTTATTATTATATTTATGTTCTAGTGACTCTAACATGATCCATTCCCTGAGGAAGCCCAAATAGTAGGGCGAAACGCGTCGGGTTACTAGGATCATTACTTAATTCATGGATCGACAGACCGCAACATCCTGACACAGTTTCCACTTCTCACATGTTTAGTGGCCAGGAATGTTTGGTACTTTGTTAACATCCTTACCATGAATTATATGTATAGTCATTATTGAGTTATCTCGATGCTTTTATCTTTAACATTGGGCTGGCTACCACTGTTTTCAGTGGAGCCCGCACCATGTGCACTTTTATTGAATCAATAAAGTTTATTTTTTTTAACTGTATTTTGATATAATTCTTCAGGGAAGGGGATTTACCAGCACCTTGAAAGTCCCATTTCTTTTCTTTCAATTTTTCGCTTTTTTTTTTTTTTTGTTTATGTTTAAAGTTCTGCTTTAATGAGATTTGATTTCAAAGGAAATCCTCAAATTAAAGACAAATTCTAAAACAGACTAAAAGTATTCGAAGGAGGCACAGAGAATAATAATAACAACAAAAAAATAAACACAAAAAAGAAGCTTTTACATAAAAAAAATTGATTTCACTCATGCATGCATTTTGCTTTTTGACCAGCAGAGGGCAGCAAAGTATCTGCAGAACTGGTAACTGGGTCATCATGCCAGGTCTATGTGACAGACTGTGCTAGGTTTATATTTAGGAATGTATGTGGGTCAGTGTGCCATGTGAGGCCAGGTCTGCCAGTGTACACCCCCCCCCACCCCCGCCTTTATGGTGGCTGCACATTTGGGCTTTATCTCTTCCGGAGACTGCACAGGACAGACAGTACCTGAATCTGTGCCAGAGAGGAGCTTGGTCCCATTAGGGAAGAAATAAAGGATCAGAACATCTCCTCCATCATCCCTCCCCTCCGCCAACACCGGGCGCAAATCTCAATCAGTGTAATGTGTCCTTACTGAGGGTTCAGGAAGAACTAGGGCAGCGCTGAACCCAGGGCACAGGCTGGCGAAGCAACGTGGTTATCGTTAGTAACAGTCGGCAGAGCTCAATTCACAAAGATTTAACACAAGGATTAAGGATCTTTATATTCAGTCATGTAAACTTTCATTGGACTAAAAATATCTGTCACTAAGGCTCCTTTCACACCAAGGCGTTGGAAAAAAGCCTGTAAAACGCCATGATTTTAGTGTGCGTTTTTGCCACGCTTTTGAAGCGTTTTTCAAGCGCTTTTGAAGCATTTCAATCATGTGACCTTTCCCACAGCCTCAGTACACATTTCATGTGCTTTTCAAGCGATTAACCATTATTTTCAATGGACATGGGCGTTTTTGAGGCGTTATTTTGAGCGCACAAAACAAGCTGAAAAGATGCTGCTTGCAGGACTTTTAGCAACGCCTAGCAAGCGCGACGCCTCAGTGTGAAAGCATCCATTGAGATGCATGGGGAGCGTTTTTGATGCGCTTTTTATGTGCTAATTTTGAACACCTGAAAAACGCCTTGGTGTGAAAGGGGTCTAAGGCTACTTTCACACTGAGGCGTTTGAAAAACGCACACAAAACATCAAGCGTTATTACCGCGTTTTTGCCACGTTATTCCGGTGTTAGCGTTATAATTAGCGCTAACGCCCAGGCGTTTTTCAAGCGCTTTTCAGGAGCTTCTGAAGCACTAGCATGAAATAAATAGCACATCCCCCTACATTACATCCTGTTTACTTCCTGGTATTTTGACCTTTCGGCCCCTTTCACGCTGAGGCGCTTTCCTAGCGTTTTTGTGCTAAAAATAGCGCTTCCAAAACGCTTCTAAAACGCTGCCCATTAATTCCAATGTACCTATTCACATTGGGGCGTCATGCTTGTGCCGCGTTTAAAAAAGTCCTGCAAGCATGATTTTTTGTGCTCATTCTGAGCGCTAAAAATAGCGCATTAAAAACGCCCATATACACTGAAATGAATGTAAAATAGTTTAAAAGCGCGTTAAAAACGCCAGCAAAACGCCCAGAGGTTGTGGAAAGGTCAAAATACCAGGAAGTAAACAGGATGTAATGTAGGGGGAGGTGCTATTTATTAAATGCTAGCGCTTCAAAAGCGCGTGAAAAATGCCTGGGCGTTAGCGCTAATTATAGCGCTAACGCGTGAAAAACGCGGTAATAACGCTTGATGTTTTGCATGCGTTTTTCAAACGCCTCAGTGTGAAAGGGGCCTTCCACAACCTCTGGGCATTTTGCTGGTGCTTTTAACGCGCTTTTAAAGCGCTTTACATTCATTTCAATGTATATGGGCGTTTTTAATGCGCTAATTTTAGCGCTCAGAATGAGCACAAAAAATCATGCTTGCAGGACTTTTTTAAACGCGGCACCAGCGCGACGCCCCAGTGTGAATAGGTACATTGGAATTAATGGGCAGCGTTTTAGAAGCGTTTTGGAAGCGCTATTTTTAGCACAAAAACGCTAGGAAAGCGCCTCAGTGTGAAAGGGGCCTTAATGAAAATAAAGCTCATTATCCTGGCATGGTCGCCTTATCCTGGCATTGTAACATCATAACTCCGCCCACCAAGTTCCAGCAAAGAGAGAAACCCACTGATTTCCGAGTTTTACAGAGCTGCTAGTGCTTAGGAAGGACATTTGCAAGGTAGGGATAGATGCAGGAGGCTTGCATGTATATATACATTAATACTGTGTCATTAGTTTATACTGGGTGGGTGGTGGGTTTACATCCACTTTAAACCAAAATTGTAATCAGGGCTGCTGTTAGAAATTACGGGGGGGGGGGGCCCCCATGCAGCCTACCTGACAGGGGCCCCCCCCCCATTCTCGGCCAAAAGTGACAGTCGCTTTCTTTACAGCTTCAGCAGCACAGATGAATGAATAGGAAACACTCTGTCTCCCTGCTCATTCACATAATGAAGCATAGTAAACATAGTTTACTGTGCTTCAGTAAAGAATGGGCACGAGTGATTGGTACTGATCACTCACTGTGTTCATTCAAGAAAGGAAGGGGCCAGTAAAATGACATATTTACTGGCCTCTTCCCCCCGCTCTCTATCCTGAAACGTCTTCCTTTGTGCCAACAGTAGCTGCCGATGGGAGATGAGGGAAGCCAGAAATGCTGCCAGGGAAGGGGGCAAATGGGGGAGGGCTGGACAGCAGATGGAAGGGGCGCATGTGCTAAAACCAATCCCTGTGCAGTGCAGCCGGAAAGGAGGAGAAGCTGGAGCACCGCAGAGGGAGGTAGAAAAGGAATGGTGGCTGCAATAAGACAGTACAGCCGGCCTTCCTGCTTAGCAGGTGCCCAGGCCCCCCTTTTGAATTGACGGTCCCCAGGCCCACTACAAGAGGGCTGGCTCTACTGCCCTGACTGTAATATAATGCAGCTTGCCAATCATTAGATGGGATGGCTGCATTCCTTTTCTTTTTTTCCCTTCTGGTTTCACCTGGTGAATCTGGTGATGAACACACCTCCTGTATTAGAGCGACCCCCACTCTGGATGAAGGAGCACAGGGGGCACCTTTGGACAGCTGCATTGTCAGCCTGGGTGGAGGAGAGTGTTGGATGTACTAGCAGATTTGGATACACTATCAAGTTGAAGCCAAACTCCATCTAACACTTTATAAGCAGTTACAGCACACGTTTTTTTTTCCCTGTGTGATAAAGGTTTTACATACAGTAAATAAATAAAAGCTGATCAATGTAAGCACCTCTGCCAGTGGTAAGTGGTTTGTTTCAACACTCTAACTCCTACATCGGCAGGACAGCTTGTTCAGCTGAAAGAAACAGTAGACTTACTAGCAGGATCACCAGGTGAAAATAACTGTGGGGGAAAAAAAACAAAAATGAAAACTAATGCAGCCACCACATCTAGAAATTGGTAAGCTGCAAATTAAAAAAAATTGCTTTTGGGTTTAATACCGAGCCCAATGCATGCCGAGAAATAAACCAAGGCATGCAGGAGGTTAGGCAGGAAAGTGTCCCCTGTGTGCCTTTTCTAAGTAGGTTTATAAATGGTGCCCAGCTCAGCTCCTCCTACTGCTATGTCCTTGTCCAATCAGCCTGCCCTTCATTGCCAAGGGAATAGCATTTGCCCTAAAGTCCAGGGCCCTTCATGAAACGACGTTCAGAAAGAAACACATCACAGAGTGATTGCTTAGTGTGCTATGGTGCCTGCAATTCATCTAACCGTCCACCAGAGGGCTCCAAACTGCAGCCCTCTGCTTGCCTTTAGCTAACCCTCGGGGCTCTATTCCTCCAATGCAGAATTCCTGCCACTGACACCAAGGACAGGGTACTATTGATTCCCTGATACCAACAACGAGACACTACTCCATCCCCTGATACCAACAATGAGACACTACTCCATCCCCTGATACCAACAATGAGGCACTACTCCATCCCTTGATGCCAACAATGAGGCACTATTCCATCCTCTGATACCAACAATGAGACACTACTCCATCCTCTGATACCAACAACGAGACACTACTCCATCCCCTGATACCAACAACGAGACACTACTCCATCCCCTGATACCAACAAGGAGACACTACTCCATCCCCTGATACCAACAAGGAGACACTACTCCATCCCCTGATACCAACAACGAGACACTATTCCATCCCCTGATACCAACAACGAGACACTACTCCATCCCCTGATACCAACAACGAGACACTACTCCATCCCCTGATACCAACAAGGAGACACTACTCCATCCCCTGATACCAACAACGAGACACTACTCCATCCCCTGATACCAACAACGAGACACTACTCCATCCCCTGATACCAACAACGAGACACTACTCCATCCCCTGATACCAACAACGAGACACTATTCCATCCCCTGATACCAACAACGAGACACTACTCCATCCCCTGATACCAACAACGAGACACTACTCCATCCCCTGATACCAACAACGAGACACTACTCCATCCCCTGATACCAACAATGAGAGACTATTCCATCCCCTGATACCAACAACGAGACACTACTCCATCCCCTGATACCAACAACGAGACACTACTCCATCCCCTGATACCAACAACGAGACACTACTCCATCCCCTGATACCAACAATGAGACACTACTCCATCCCCTGATAGCAACAATGAGACACTACTCCATCCCCTGATACCAACAACGAGACACTACTCCATCCCCTGATACCAACAATGAGACACTACGCCGCAGCCCCTCTTTTACTTACATGAACCCTATCATTCCAGCGACAGGGAGGAGCCCAGCAGCTCCAGTCGCTGTCTCGGGTCCTCATTGGATAGATTGATAGCAGCAGGAGCCAGTGGCTCCTGCTGCTGTCAATCAAATCCAATGATGCGGGAATGGGGGGCGGGGCCGAATCCTGCTGACAAAGAAGCGCCTGCACAGGTGCCCCCATGGGAAAGCGCTTCTCCGACGGGGCAGTAGAGAAGAGGAGGAACCAGGAGCGCCGCTGGGGGGACCCCAGAAGAGGAGTATCGGGGCCACTCTGTGCAAAACCAACTGCACAGAGGAGGTAAGTATGACATGTTTGTTATTTTAATAACGGACCTTTACATATTATTATTATACAGAATTTATATAGCGCCAGCAGTTTAAGCAGCGCATTACAATATAAAAGGGGGACAATACAGGAACAATGCAATAGAATACGTGGTGTAGTGGACACACTGTTGCCTGGCAGCAAAAAGGGTCGCTGGTTCGAATCCCAACCACGACACTACTTGCCTGGAGTTTGCATCTTCTCCCTGTCATCTCCCTGTGCCTGCGTGGGTTTCCTCCGGGTGCTCCGGTTTCTTCCCACACTCCAAAGACATGCTGGTAAGTTAATTGTCTCCTGTCCAAATTGGCCCTAGTATTTGTATGACTGTGAGTTAGGGACCTTAGATTGTAAGCTCCTTGAGGGTAGGGATTGATGTGAATGTATAATGTATATGTAAAGTGCTGCGTAAATTGACAGCGCTATATAATTACCTGAAATAAATAAATAATATAATACAAAAGGATTAAGAGGGCCCTGCTCAGAAGAGCTTACAGTTTCTTAACCCTGCAAGGTAAAGGCATAATGTGCTAGTATGCATCACATACTAGCACATTATGAAATACTTACCTTAGAATGAAGCCGTGCTGACAGGCACTTCCATCTTTACCCGGTCTTCCTTCTGGGTTTGGGTCCTCCAGCCGAGCCGCGATGACGTCACTGTGAATATCTCCTAAACCAGTGGTTCTCAGCTCCGGTCCTCAGGACCCACTAACAGGCCAGGTTTGCAGGATAACTGAAATACATGACAGGTGATATCATTTGCTGCTCAGTGATTGCAGTATTCTAGTCTGCATCTCCCCAAGGTAATACTTAAAATCTGGCCTGTTAGTGGGTCTTAAGGACCGGAGTTGAGAACCACTGC
>BLSH010440363.1:814378-826813 GCA_018402905.1 Glandirana rugosa
ACCGCGGACCTCGCGAAGACGCAAGGTCTCGCGGCATGAAGGCCCAGCGCCGCCCCTCCCGCGTACGCGGCCGGAGCCAACTTTGACTCCGGACCAAGCGCGTACGCGCCAGGTGGCGCCCTGGGCCGCCGACGCGTCCGGGTCACGTCACACTAGGGTCCCGCGTCCGCGCGCCCCTACTGCAGCGTGTCCCGCCCCCTAAATTTGTCGACAGTTCGGGGTCTCAGAAACCCTTCTGAGACACCCGTTATATCGCTGCCGAAGGGGTGCGGGACACACTGCTGAGATTTCCATTCGGTCCTCTCCCGACCGCTCTGGGGCTTGACAGCTGTTTAAATCCCCCGCCCTGTGCGACGTCATCCCCGCGCGCCTGCGCCCTGGGATCACACTGCACTGGGCCTGCGCAGCCGCCGGGTCCCGCGGTGGACCGCGCATGCGCGAACCAGGCCTCAGTTTCAACCGAGGCCGGCGCATGCGCCCTCCCCGCCGCGACCCGGAAGTACGGCGCTCTGGAACGCAGAAGCGCTCCAGGCGCCATAGAGACCGCGCCGCTCAGGCTCCCCACAGTCACCGGGAGCACTAGGGCAATTAAAAAGGAAGCAAAAAGGGATAGAAGGAAATAAGCACCAGGAACAAATAAACAAAAACGACTACCATGGAGCGTTGCCGCCCTGCCAAGCGCTTCCTTGGGGCATCCACAGGCTGTCCCCACCACTGGACTCTCACAAGCCTGAAGCCACTCACCCGCCCATGGCTGGGTCCTGGGCTGCACCGCAACTGAGGGATGCCCGCTCTCCTGTTGGACGCCGCCTGATCCGTAAGTGACCACATAACACACTGATCCAGGAGGAGGACAAAAAAGGAACACGGGAGCTAGCCGGGAGCTCACATTTATGGGATTAGGGGTCCTATAGCATTGGAGAGGAGGCGGGGTTAACCCACACGTAGGCTGCCATGGAGTCTGTCAGGAAATGTGAATTTCTAACAGCGTGTGAGGCTTTTGTTTGGGAAATTTACATTCAATCCAAAATCAAATGTTAAAAGCAAACAACGTTTTTGAAGTTTTTTCGAATGACATTTGTCCAGTGATTGAATGCACGGATCATTTTTGTAGAAATATTCATCCAAGCATCCGTTCGAACATCTTCTAGTGTATGGCTAGCTTTAGCTTAACTTCTCATCATGTTATGGAGACAGATGGACCTCCATCATTATACACAGCTGTGGAATCAAAGTACACCGTATAACCATTAACCTCTGATATCTGATTACACAGCACCTATATTATCAACTGCTACATTTTCAGGTGCAAAACTGACTGGGTCATTTGCATGCTTACCATGAATACAATCTTCTGCCTTGATTAGGGCAAAACATTTAACCAGTTGGTTGTCGCCCACGCTATAGACGAAAGACGGCTACAGCACGGGCTTAAAATGCCAGGAGGGCGTCCATGGGACTCATCAGATCATAGATTGGTGTAAAGGGACAATCACAGCTGGCCTTTTACCATGCGATCAGCTGTCAGCCAATGACAGCTGATCACAGAAGTAAACAGCAGCCGGTTATTGGCTCTTTTCTTTCCTCACGCTGTATGGCCTCATACACACGGGCGTATGTAAAAATATAAGCAAAACGCCGGGCCCAACGTCAGGGAAAAATCTGCGTTTTTTTTCGGGGTTAATGAGTGTTAATGCGCGTTAGTGAGCGTCGGCGTCAATAGGCGTTTTTTAAGAAAAAAACATTCCTCTGCTTTTTTTTACCATGAAATCTTTGGCGTTAAAATTGCCAGTTAACGTCGGCACAGTCGATGTCAGCGTTAGTGAGCATTTTGCGGCGTCGGTGTCAAAAACGCCAAAATGTTACAGCCTCAGAACGCACCGGCCGTGGGTCCTACTTTCAGCTTAGTAACGCCGATGCCCTCTACAGCCCAAAAACGTTGGCGTTTTTATGGGGCCATTGACTAACATGGAGAGCTGCAAAAAACGTGGCGTCAAAAATCACCCGTATGTATGAGGCCTAAGCGTGAAGAAGAAAGTTGTTAACTAGCTTCTGTAAGAGGTACATCGGCCCCCTTAGTGCCCACCAGTGCCATCTATCAGTGCCCATCAATACTGTTAATCAGTGCCACCTATTAGTGCCCATCAGTGCTGCCAATCAGTGCCCATCAGTACCTCATCAGTATCATTTATCAATGTTGCCTACTAGTGCTACCTATCAGTGCCACTCAGTGCATCTTCATCAGCAAATTACCTGATGTCACAGCTCCGCCCCAGGATGTGACATCGTGGGGGCGGGGCTTCCGAGTGATGTCAGCGGATGGCGCTGCCCCATGCCAATATAAGGCACAGCACGCAGCGGAGAGGGCATTCATGAAGGAGATCGCGTTGTGTCAACATGGGAAGAAGAAGAGAGGAAGAACAGGGGGAAGAGGACAGCGGAGAAGACCGGCAAAAGAGCAGAAGACGCCGCAGAGAAGGAGAAGAAAGAAGACCCCTCAGCAGATAGAAGACCCCGCAAAAGAGCAGAAGAAAGAAGAACCGGAGAGGGGAGAAGAAGCCGGAGCTGATTTAATAAAAGATTTTAAAAACCTGTGTAGTGTGTTTTTTAATTTACTTTTTTTTTCAGGTGAATGGGTAGGGATACAATGTACCCCATACTCATTCACATAGGGTGGGGGGCCGGGATCTGGGGGCCCCCTTATTAAAGCGGGCTTCCAGATTCCGATAAGTCCCGGCCCGCAGACCCCGACAACCACTGGCAAGAGGACAAGGTGCTTTGGGGTGGGGGGCGCAGAGCCGTCGTATATATCTACAGTATCTCACAAAAGTGAGTACACCCCTCACATTTTTGTAAATATTTTATTCTATCTTTTCATGTGACAACACTGAGGAAATGACACTTTGCTACAATGTAAAGTAGTGAGTGTACAGCTTGTATAACAGTGTAAATTTGCTGTCCCCTCAAAATAACTCAACACACAGCCATTAATGTCTAAACCACTGGCAACTAAGTGAAAATGTCCAAATTGGGCCCAATTAGCCATTTTACCTCCCCCGTGTCATTCGACTCGTTAGTGTTACAAGGTCTTAGGTGTGAACGGGGAGCAGGTGTGTTAACCATTTGCCAACAGCGTATAGCATATATACGGTGGCAAAGTGGCACAATAGCGCAGATCGCCGTTTATAAACAACGATCGGCGCATGTGCAAATTGATGTCCGCCGACGACCTGCGATCGCCTGTGAGAGAGGAAGAACGGGGGACCGCCTGTGTAAACACGGCGGTTCCCCGTTCTGACAGGCGGCATGACACAGATCTACTGATCCCTGTACTCGTGATCAGTTAGATCTGTCATGCCCCTGGCAGCCCAGCCCCCACACAGTTAAAACACGCCCAGGGAACACAGTTAACCCTTAGAGCGCCCCTACAGTAATCAGTCTTTTTTTTAGCTATGATCGCTGTATAAATGTCAATGGTCCCAAAAAAGTGTCAAAAATGTCCGACATGTCGCAGTCCCAATAAAAATCGCAGATCGCCGCCATTACTAGTAAAATAAAAAAAATTGTGAAAACGCCATAAATTAATTCTCATCGTTTGTAAACACGGCAACTTTTGCACAAACCAATCAATATATGCTGATTGCGATTTTCTTTTTTTTTTCCCAAAAATATGTAGACGTGTACATTTTGGCCTAAATTGATGAATACATTTGTTTTATATATATATATATATATATATATATATATATATATATATATAGACATATATATAGATATAGATATATTTTTTTTGGGATAATTATTATAGCAAAAAGTAAGAATTATTGTTTTTTTTTTTCTTTCAAAATTGTCGCTCTTTTTTTTGTTTATAGCGGTGATCAGATATGATGCAGAGGTGATCAAATACCACCAAAAGAAAGCTCCATTTTTGGGGAAAAAAAATGACTTCAATTTCGTTTGGGTACAAAAAGTGCTCTGGTCCTAATGTGGGAAAACCTTCCGGGGCTGAAGTGGTTAAATTTGGTGGTTAATAGATATCATTTAACCACTTCAGCCCCGGAAGGATTTCCCACGTTAGGATCAGGGAACTTTTTGCGATTTGGCACTGCGTCACTTTAACTGACAATTGCGCCGTACTGCAACGTTGTACCCAAACGAAATTTACGTCCTTTTTTTCCCCACAAATAGAGCTTTCTTTTGGTGGTATTGGATCACCTCTGCGTCGTTTCTGATCACCGCTATAAACCAAAAAAGAGCGACAATTTTGCAAAAAAAAATATTTCTTACTTTTTGCTAAAATACAAATCCAAAAAAATACATAAAAAAAACAAATGTATTCATTGGTTTTGGCCGATTTATATTTTCCCCCATATTTTTGGTAAAAAAAATGGCAATCGGCGTTTATTGATTGGTTTGCGCAAAAGTTGCCGCGTTTACAAACCATGAGAATTAATTTCTGGGATTTTTTTTTTTTTTTACTGGTAATGGTGGCGATCTGCGATTTTTATTGGGACTGCGATATTGCAGCGGTCATGTCGGACATTTTTGACACTTTTTTGGGACCAATGACATTTATGCAGCAGTCAGAAATTTAAATATCCACTGATTACTGTATAAATGTCATTGGCAGGGAAGGGGTTAACCTGGCCGGGGGGATCTAGGGGTTGACTGTGTTCCCTAGGCGTGTTCTAACTGTGAGGGGGCTGGGCTGTCAGGTAGGGTGACCAGACGTCCCTGGTTTCCGGGGACAGTCCCCGGACTGAGGACACTGTCCCCAGACCAAGTCTGTCCCCGATTTTGTCCCCTGATTGGATTTGAACAGGGGCCCGGGCAATTTCGAAGACCGCCAATACAAAATAAATAAAATAAAAAAATCTGAATTACACACCCCCGCTCTACCGCTTCTACTAGCGTAGGGGGATGGGGATTTTTTCCATTATCTGTGCCCCTTTCTGATGGTCATGCGCTGTTCGGAGCGGAAGGACTATTTCTTCAGTTTCGGGCGCATGCCCATTCCGCTCCAGCTTCCATATTCTTCTGCCTTGGCTCATGTCCCGGCCAGCCGCCGGGCAGAGTAATCCCCGGCAGAGTAATCTTCCTCCGCTCCCCACCTAGTAGTAGCCGGGGCCTGGAGAGTGAGACTTGAAAGGCTGTGAAGCGAGTGGTGGCATCAGGCAGAGAGAGGCAGCTGAGCTCAGCTGACAGTGTCCAGGAGCAGAGGGGAAGCGAATGTGACAGAGCCAGTCAAAGCCATGATAGAGTGACTGCTGCCTGTGAGTTTATCATAATGCTGATGATCTTAACCACTTGCTGACCGCCCAATAGCAGATTTACTGCTACAGGGCGGGCGCGCTGCACAGAATCATGTATGTATACATTTCTGGGTATCTGAGCCAATCAGTGGGTCCGGTGGACTCGATGTCTGCCGGTACCCGCCGGTCGTTCTGTACACAGGCAGAACTATGTAAACAAGGCAGATCCTGTTCTATCCATATGGAAGAGCTTGATCCTGTGTTCCTACAAAGCCAGGGATCTATGCCTTCCCTTAGTAAAAGCACCTCCTCCACAATGAGAAAACGCTTGTTAGGCACACAATTAACCCTTTGATCGTCTCTGATGTTAACCCCTTCCCAGCCAGTGTCATTAGTACAATAACCGTTAAAATTTTTAGCACTGATCAATGTATTAGTATCACTGGTTCCTACAAAGTGTTAGTTAGTGTCCGATTTGACGCCGCAATATCGCAGTCCCGCTATAAGTCAATGATCGCCATCATTACTAGTAAAAAAAAAAAAATATGTCCCCGGATTTCATTTTAAAAATCTGGTCACCTTACTGTCAGGGGCACCAGAGATATAACTGATCCCGAGTACAGGGATCAGTAGATCTTTTACATGCCGCCTGTCAGAGCGGGGAACTGCCATGTTTACATTGGCCGTTCCCCGTTTTTCTTCTCTGTCAAGCAATCGTGGCTCGCCGGCGGAGATCGAGACCGCCTGAGCCGTGGCCATAACTCTGCAGGGTGCGGCGGGCACGCTCCCCCCTGCTACTGCGCACGCACGAGCCGCCGTTTATAGACAGTGATTTGCACTACAGAGCCACTCTGCAGCAGTAAATGTATACGAGCCGGTCGGGAACCGGTTAACCTGCCATAGTCCATTTGTTATACACAGTAGTTGGTTAGATGTAGTTTGCTGTACTGGGAAGGCCAAACAGAAATGGAAAGACAGCATAGTCAGGCACAAGTATTCTATTAGAGATAAATTGATAGAGCTGCCATTAGCTAGGCATTTTGTCAGGCCCAAATTAAGAGCATCATGGGCCTGCTGCTGAGGATTTTGGTGGGCCGTTTTATGGAAAGCAGTGGCGGCACTTTACCTATAACAACGTGATAAAAAAATATATATTCTTTAGCAGGGAACATACATTCCACATTATAGTAATTGTAAAGTCTCAAGGTTTTTCACCTTCTCCATTCTATGCATTAACCACTTACCTACCGGGCCACTTTTTTACATTTGGTGGTCACAAGCTAAAAACATTTTTTTCGCTAGAAAATTACTTAGAACCCCAAAACATTATATATATATTTTTTCAAACACCCTAGAGAATAAAATGGCGATTGTTGCAATACTTTTTGTCACACGGTATTTGCGCAGCGGTCTTTCAATTATTTTGGAACAATTTTACTTTTTTGAGTTAAAAAATAAGACAACAGTAAAGTTAGCCCAATTATTTTGCATATTGTGAAAGAGGATGTTACGCCGAGTAAATAGATACCATACATGACACGGCTGAAAATTGCGCGCACTCACGGAATGGCGACAAAGTCCGGTATTTAAAAAGTTCCATAAGCGACGCTTTAAAAATGTTTAACGGTTACCAGGTTAGAGTTACAGAGGAAGTCTTTTGCTAGAATTATTGCTCACACTCTGGCGATCACGGCGATACCTCATATGTGTGGTTTGAACACCGTTTTCATATGTGGGCGCGACTTATATATGCGTTTTCTTTGCTGCGCGAACTCGCGGGGACGGTGGCGATTTAAATCTTTTTTTTTTTTTAATTTTATTTATTTATTTATTTTTAGCACTGTTCCTTTAAAAAAAAAAATGTAAACTTCCCTTGTGATAGTAATATATGGTGACAGGTACTCTTTTTAAAAGACCCCCCATCCCTCCTTTGCACTTCACAGTATTCAGATTGCCAAAAACGGCGATTCTGAATACTGTCATTTTTTTAAAATTGGTGCCCTTAGCCGGAATTTGCCAAAGGAGACCCGATCGAAGCCGATTACGGCTTTTGTCAGGTCTCCTTCCAGCCGGCGGACGCTCCGGTCTCCCGGTGGGACGGGAGGCCGGAGAAGAGCGGCGGGAGGGGGGGGGTGTCCCCTCCCGCCCCCTGGGGTAACGACTGAGCGGCTCCCGAGCCGGATCGGTCCTTACCCCTGGATAGCCGACCGCCAGCTCTAAAAAATGATATCGGGATATAGCCTGGTAGAGCGCTCAAACCCGACCGCCGCCTATTTACGTCGCTGGTCGGGAAGTGGTTAAGGTGAAAAACCTTCTGTGCTGCAGCTCCCCCCCCCCCCCCTTTTTCATACCTGAGCCCGATCTGATCCAGCGATGTCCGGCTTCTGTCTCTTTCCTCATAGGACAGATTGATAGCAGCGAGAGCCATTGGCTGCTTTCAATCAAATCCATTGATGTGGGGAGCGGGGTTGAGTACTGCTGTCTGTGTCAATAGACGCAGCAGTGGTACTCGGGAGCGCGCCCACATGGGTGCCCCCAGAGAAAGCGGCTTTCCATGGGGGGGGGGGGCACCCAATGAAAAGGAGAGGTCTGAAGACCTGGCTCCAGAAAAAGAGGATCTGGGCTGCTCTGTGCAAAACGATTGCACAGAGCAGGTAAGTATAACATGTTTGTTATTTAAAATAAATAAATAAACCGAAGGTATACAACCACTTTAATTATGCTACCAAAATGAGTGTTTGCTGTAAATTGCCCCCAGCATAGTTCCTGTTTTTTCTTGCTGGAGGCTGCCATTTTGCTGATGCCCAGAACCCATGAGCAGCAGTAAATCTTTAGGCTGTCAGCAGATTGACCTCTAGTGGTTCTGGTTTTCAGCACCATGCCAAAAATAGAGAACTGAGCATGTGTAGAGCAGGGGGAGACAGTGTATTACTGGATTTTAAACAATATAGGCACTTTGTTTACCTGGAAAAGGGGCCTGAACTAATCCATCAGGACTTAAAGTGGTTGTAAAGGCAGAAGGTTGTTTATCTTAATGCATTCTATGCATTAAAATAAAAAAAAAAAACCTTCTGTGTGTAGCAGCCCCCCTCATCCCCCCTAATACTTATCTGAGACCCATCTCGATCCAGCGATGTTGCATGAGAGTCTTGGTTGGCCAGGACTCTCTCTCCCCATTGGCTGAGACAGCAGCCATTGACTCCCGCCACTGTTAATCAAAGTCAGTGAGCCAATAAGGAGAGAGAGGAGGCAGGGCCGGGATGCAGCTTCATGTCAGAATGGACAAACAGAGCAGTGGCTCGGCTTGGGTGCCCCCATAGCAAGATGCTTGCTGTGGGTGCACTCAGCAGGAGGGAGGGACCAGGAGCAGTGGCGAGGGACCTGAGAAGAGGAGGATCTGGGCTGCTCTGTGCAAAACCATTACACAGGGCAGGCAAGTGTAATGTGTGTTATTTTTAAACAAGAAAAACCAAGACTTTAGTATCACTTTAAAGTGAAAAACCTTCGATGCTGCAGCCCCCCCAGACCTGCCCTTTTTCTTCCAATCCACCAGCTCTGTGATGTCATCATGGAGGAGGGGAAGAGGACTCCAGTGGCAACCCGTGAAGCTCTGGTGAACTCCATGCCCAAGAGGGTTAAGGCAGTGCTGGAAAATAATGGTGGCCACACAAAATATTGACACTTTGGGCCCAATTTGGACATTTTCACTTAGGGGTGCACTCACTTTTGTTGCCAGCGGTTTAGACATTAATGGCTGTGTGTTGAGTTATTTTGAGGGGACAGCAAATTTACACTGTTATACAAGCTGTACACTCACTACTTTATATTGTAGCAAAGTGTCATTTCTTCAGTGTTGTCACATGAAAAGATAGAATAAAATATTTACAAAAATCTGAGGGGTGTACTTACTTTTGTGAGATACTGCAGTTATACCTACAAAAGGGGCCAGCCTGAACGAATCCATTATGACTTAAAAGATGAGTTCATCTTTGGAACATGTTAGATATTCCAGCTCCTGTCTCTCTCTCCCCTGACAAAGATCCTGAGGGATGAAGCAATCATTTAACCACTTAAACTGATACTAAAGTCTCATTTTTTTTTCTTTAAAAATAAAAATGTTATACTTACCTGCTCTGTTGCAGTGAATTTGCACAGAGCAGCCCAGATCCTCCTCTTCTCTGGTCCCTCGTCGGCGCTCCTGGCCCCCCCTCCTGTCAGGTGCCCCCACAGCAAGCAGCTTGCTGTGGAAGCACCCAAGCCGAGCCCCAGCTCCGTTGTGTCCATTGAGACACGGAGATGTAGTTCGGCCCTGCCCCCTCTCTCCTGATTGGATTACTGACTTTGATTAACAGCAGTGGGAGCCAATGGCGCTGCTGCTGTGTCTCAGCCAATCAGGAGGGAGAGTCCCGGACGGCCGAGGCACTCGTGCACATCGCTGGATAGAGATGGGGCTTAGGTAAGTATTGTGGGGGGGGGGGGGCTGCTGCATACAGAATGTTTTTTTTATCTTAATGCATTCTATAAATTAAGATAAAAAGCCTTATGTGTGCAGTAGGTAGCCCTCCTCAGCCCCCCCTAACACTTACCTGAGGTCCCTCTCTGTCCAGGGATGTCCACGAGTGTCTCAGCCGTCCGAGATTCTCCCTCCTCATTGGCTGAGACACAGCAGTGGCGTCGTTGGCTGCTGTCAATCAAAGTCAGCTAGCCAATCAGGAGAGAGACGGGGCCGGGTCCAGGCTGCGTATCTGAATGGACAAAGGGAGCTGTGGCTCGAGTGTCCCCCATAGCAAGCTGCTGGCTGTGGGGGCACTGAATAGGAGGGAGGGGCCAGGAGCACAGAAGAGGGACCTGAGAAGAGGATCAGGACTGCTCTGTGCAAATTCACTGCAACAGAGCAGGTAAGTATAACATGGTTTATTTTTTTAAGAAAAAAAGGAGACTATACAATCACTTTACAATGAAAACCTTCCGCCTTTAGAACCACTTTAACTACTTCCCGACCAGCTGCCGCAGTTTTACTGACATTGTATGTCGGCCGCACATGCGCGCACGCGTACCCACTGCGCGCTGCGGGAGCATGTCCGCGGGTCTGGCGGACTCAATATCTGCCGCTGACCCGCAATCGCCTTCTACAGAGGTAGAACAGGGATCTGACTATGTAAACAAGGTGGATCCCCGTTCTGCCAGATGAAATGACAAAGATCTGCTGTTCCCAGTATTCGGGAAGAGTGATCTCTGTCACGTCCCTGCTAGCCCATCCCCCCTACAGTTAGAACACACCTAAGTAACACAGATGACCCCTTGATCGCCCCCTAGAGTTAACCCCTTCCCTGCCAGTGCTATTTTTATATTGGTCAGTGGATGTTATAGCACTAATCAATGTAATAATGTCAGTGGTCCCCAAAAAGTGTAATTTGGGGTCAGATTTGTCCGCCGCAATGTCGCAATCCCACTAAAAATCGCAGATCGCCTCCATTACCAGTAAATAAATAAAAAAAAGTCCCTAAATCTATCCCATAGTTTGTAGACACAATAACTTTTGTGCAAACCAGTTAATATACGCCTATTGCGATTTTTTTTTTTTACCAAAAATATGTAGAAGAATATACATCGGCCTAAACTGATGAATAAATTCGTTTTTTTATATTTTTTTTGGGATATTTATTATAGCAGAAAGTAAAAAAAATATTTTTTTTTTCAAAATTGTTGCACTTTGTTTGTTTTTAGCACAAAAAATAAAAACCGCAGAGGCGATCAAATACCACCAAAAGAAAGCTCTATTTGTGGGCAAAAAAAAGGACATCAATTTTTTTTGGGTACAACGTCGCACGACTGCGCAGTTGTCAGTTAAAGCGACGCAGTGCAGAATCGTAAAGAATGGCCTGGTCAGGAAGGGGGGTAAATCCTTCCAGGGCTGAAGTGGTTAAGCTCCGGAAGATTTCACCCCCTTCATGACCAGCAGTTTTTTTGCTATTCAGCACTGCGCTACTTTAATTGGTAATTGTGCAGTCATGCAACACTGTACACAAACAAAAATTATATCACCTTTTTCACACAAATAGAGCTTTATTTTGGTGATATTTCATCACCTCTGGGTTATTTATTTTTTGCGCTATAAACGAAAAATGCGGAGAATTTGGGGAAAAAAAAATACTTTTTTACTTTCTGCTATAAAACATATCCAATAAAAAATTTTAAAAAATCGAATGTATTCATAAATTTAGGCCAATATGTATTCTGCTACATGTCTTTGGTAAAAAAAATCCCAATAATTGTATATTGAATTGTTTGCATGAAATTTACAGCATCTACAAACTACGGGATATATCAGCCTTTTTCAACCAGGGTGCCTTGAGGTTTTTTCAAGGGTACCTTGGCAAAATGCCTAAAAAATGATCAAAAATTGTATACAAGGTGGCAGGTGGATGAAGCCTTTTAGTTACACAAAGCCACAGGTTTTCAATCTGCACCATTACGACTTTCTAGACATTGGCATCCTCAACACCAATGACGTCACCCATTGATAAGGAGGATGTTTGTTGCCTCCCCAGCATCCTAGTTTGACCCTCTTGTGTCCCTCTCTCTCAGTACTGGGGTCACATTAGCTGGCTGATGGAGAGTGTAAGGGCAATTATAATACCTTGTGTGCATTATATTTCGCCTGCGCTAATAAGCGCACTTTTCAGCTCTTTTGCAGAATGCATTTGAGTGCACTTGTGTTAAAGCAAGTAAGACAGACACCATAGCTGTTCTCACATTGCAAGCTCAAAAAACAGTCCTGCCTTTCAATGCTTGGTGTTTTAATTTATATCATTCAGACATGGATAACAAAAGGACTTAGTGGCTACAACAAGAGAAATTGAGGGAGAAGAGAAACATAGGAATAGTAGTCAGTACCAGTATTTAAAAGTGTATTTGCTTTGGGAGAATAAATCACTTCTAACATTGGGTGTCCTATGTGTGGATGTTGCTGCATTGTGTAAAGCTATTAGAATATTTTTGTTTTTCATTTTAGAATGGGGTACCTCAAGATTTTCCATAATTTTTAAGGGTGCCTCCACTGAAGAATGGAAACACTGGTATATATACTGGAGTTTTTTTTTTAATACTACTAATGACGGCGATGAACGACTCATAATGGGACTCTGACACTAACTGATGCTGGGGGGGGGGGGGGGGGACT
>BLSH010440363.1:826823-837987 GCA_018402905.1 Glandirana rugosa
ACATTCCTTCCCCGAGAGACCCCTGGGACAACATTCCTTGATTAGTGCTAATAATTCACACTGTCGCTGTACTGACACTGGCTGGGAAGGGGTTAACATTTAGGGGCACTCAAAGGTTTAACTGTGTGCCTAACAATCAAAGGGTTAACTTTGTGCATGTCACTGACAGAAGAGAGCTTTGTGTTGTTTACCAACACAGAGCTCTCTTCTGTCATTCGCTCTGCGGGTTCCGGCCATAAATCATTGGCGGGGACCTGCTGATTAGCTTCTGCCAGGGGCGTTGCTAGGTCTACAAAAGATCTGGGGCTAAAGCCCATAGCAACTAAGTAGAGTCCTATGCTTGAGCGGGCATACACATGTATATAGTATACATATAAGTATAAATATCATTACATTTCCGAGTGCGGATCCCCTTACATCAGGGTGCCCAGAGAGCCCCTTCCTTACATCAGGGTCCCCAGAGAGCCCCTTCCTTACAACAGGGTCCCCAGAGAGCCCCTTCCTTACAACAGGGTCCCCAGAGAGCCCCTTCCTTACATCAGGGTCCCCAGAGAGCCCCTTCCTTACATTGGAATCCCCAGAGAGACCCTTCCTTACATTAGGGTCCACAGAGAACCTCTTCCTTACATCAGGGTCCACAGAGAGCCCCACCTTACATCAGGGTCCCCAGATAACCCCCCCTGTACATTAGGGTCCCCAGAGAACCTCCCCATATATCAGGGTCCCCAGAGTTCCTCCCCATACATCAGGGTACCCAGAGAGCCTCCCCATACTTTAGGTGGAGGCGAGGGCAGAGCCGGCTCAGTCTGCCCCTGCCTACTGCATTCCGGACCGGGAAATACCTGCAAATTGCAGAACTGCACCCACCCGGTAATAGACTTGGGGCTATAGGCCCCAGATTCGGGGCTTTAGCCCCAATAGCCACCCCCCTAGCAACGCCCCTGGCTTCTGCTGCAGTGAATGGCAGCATAACCGGGGGTGGTGGGTACACACATGTGCCCCCTACCTGGAAGAAGTGGATCATGTACAGGGGAAGGGGAGGGGCGCTCTGCCGCAGTATATCTGCAGTAGGCAGTTCCCAAGTGGTTAAATCCTGTGCCTGATTTTAATTAAGCTGGCCATACATGGGTCAAAATTTTCATGCTTTCATCTGTGGTCATTCCTGTATGAGAGAATTCAGTCTAACAATCTACTCGTCTTGAATGGGACTGCTGGAAGATGTTTGTTCACTTAGCGCCTGTAACCAATCGGCTACAGCGCTGACCAGTGGAGGAGTCCCCGCTGTCAGATTGCAATAGCGTAATGGGGAGGATTCCCTCATCCTCGATTGTGTGGTTGGGGGAATCCTTTCAGCTTTTTTCACAGAGTCCTCTATGGGCAGCTTTAGTCTGTATTTTCTAAACACATATTCACTCATGTTGCCTTTTACAGATCAGCCTACCTTCTCCCTCTGACTTTGTATCCTGCCAGAAAGATTAAATGTTATAGCAATCCTTGATGAATGGGAAAAGGGAGCCCTAGGACATACTTTCTACTGCCTTCACCTGAAGGATGACATCATTCATCGGATGGTCCACTCAGGCCTAGTCATGCTTTCTTCACTGGAGCTGCCCTTTAATAATAGAAGGTACGCTTTGTTTGAGTTTTTTTTTTTATCATACTCTTGTCACAAGTTGTAACAAGTAAAAAATGTATTCCAATGTGGAGTTCCAGCCGAAATATGGCTTTTAACATAAAAATACCCCTAGAATACTCATGCCTCGTGCAATGTAACAAAGGTAAACTATGCCCAGTTTTTTATTTGTGCAGCATATTTTTCTTACTTTGTGAAGTTCCTGCACAGCGCGGCCATCTCCAGTGTGGGCAACTGAAGCCACAGTGTCCTTCTTCCTGGATTGCGTGCATGCTGGCTTCCCAGCATGCACCTGCCGATCTCACGCCTGCACGGTGCAATCTTGGTCAGCTTGACATGGCATGGCTCCAGTAACATTTAACATTGGCTTCTATGGAAAATATTGGTCAGCTTGACATGGCACTGGAGCAGTGTCATGTCAAGCCGGCCAAGATTTTCCGTAGATGCCAATGTTAAATGTTACTGGAGCCGTGCCATGTCAGCTGACCAAGATTTTCCATAGATGTCAATGTTAAATGTTAACGAGAACAGTGCCGTGTCAAGCTGACCAAGATCTCCCAGGAGGCAATGCAAAGCCAGAAATGACGTACGGCGCCATGGCTCCTAAAGGAGGAAGTGAACAGAAAAAAAATAAACTAAACTGCCAATTAATTTTAACCACTTCAATACCATGCACTTAGAACACTTCTCTACCAGTCCAGTTTTCAGCTTTCAGTGCTGTTGCGCTTTGAGTGACAATTGGGCGATCGTGCGACATTGTACCCAAACACATTTTTTATCATTTTGTTCCCACAAATAGAGCTTTATTTTGGTGGTATTTGATCACCTCTGCGATTTTTATTTTTTGCGTTACATGTTATCCTGAGGACATCATATGACGCCCAGTCAGGATAACTCAACCACTTCCTGGCCCTCATTCTGAATACGGCGGTAGGGAAGTGGCTAAGGATGAGGAGTGAAAAATGTGGGTGAAACTCCCGTTTAAATGATAAGTTCACTTGATAAATATTCATATTTAAATGGCTACAGAAAATGAAAGAATAATTAAAACCCTTCGCACCTAAGGGGAAAACAAATCTTAATGCCTAAGGGTCCTTTCACACGAGCGGACGGGCTCCACTGCTCAGCGGGGATCCATCCGTTGATTCCCGCTGAGCCGGCAGATGACAGGACTCCATGCAGAAACGGACCTATCAGAGCTCCGTTCTCCTCTATGGGGGATCGGATGAACACAGACTGTCTGTCCGTGTTCATCCGATCTGCCAAATGGATGGAAAATAGGGTTTCCATCCATCTGTATTTAGCGGATCGGAGCGGATTGCTGACATCCGTTATTCCTTAGAGGACAATGGAGCGTCCGTTCAGGTCCACCTGAAAAACTGACAGGCGGACCGCAACGATCCGCTCGTGTTAAAGGACCCTAAGCCTAATTTTGCAACTTTGACATGTGTTAGTAAAACCGTACATATCATTACAACTACTTTGCGCATCCAGGTAGATTATATCACGTTTTTTTCAGGACAAATTGGGCTTTCACTTGGTTGTAAATGGTAATGGATATCTCCTGATTTTTTTTTTTTATTATCAAAGGACTACTGGCCCCAAATAGTTTAAAAAAAAAAACATTTTATTTAAATGTAGCTGTATGTTTCTTGCTACTACCATAATCTACCACCAAAGAACAACCCAAAACAAATTCTCCCACACCTGAGGATTGCAGCAATACCACATACTGTATGTGTATGTTAGTTTTGTATGTACCCCTAGTACGGCTCAGAAACAATAGTGCACATTTTTCTTTTTTTTATAATCCTACCTAAAACATACTGACACTGACCCTAACTGACACTGATACTAATTTAAAAAAAAATCCTGTCCAAAAAATACTGACAGTGACATTGATCTTTGACCCAGACACCAACCCTGGCATTGAACCAGATCAGAACTTGATCTAGGTATTTTTTTTCTTTTATTTATTTATTTTTATATATATATATATATAATATATTTTTAATTATTAATATTATTTTTTTCTATCTCTGCAAGGGCAGAGAACGATACTATGTATCTCTCTCATCCATTCACAGAGACAGAAGACACGGGGTGGGCTTCACAGTGACTGATCACTGTGATAGCCAATCAGAGGCTATCACAGCGATCAGGTGACCGGAATCAGACGTTCCAGAGCCCCGATTGTTAGAACGAGGCCCGGGGCTCTGAGTTAGACCCCAGCCATTGTGATGGTAGCACGCTGTGCAGCACTCTCCCAGCACAAAGGGGGTACGCAAATATGTGGCCCCATGGCAAAAAGCCCGGTCCGGTGGGGGCACATATTTGTGTTAGGTTGGTGCCAAGGGGTTAAAGAAGACGTCAAACTGCTAAAACAGTACTCAGAATCTCCTATCCTTTATAAGTCTATAAAATGTAAGTAACCAGCAGTGGTCTCTGGGGTCACTAAAATTGATGTACAAAATAAAAAAAATGAAAACCTGGCTAAAACTCTACTACTCTACTCAGTGTACATAACATCTAAAAAAGTAAAAGGGACTACTAGTAGGACAGCTAGGAATAGTAAGAAAGAAGGAGTGCCCGGAGTCCAAAAGAATACAAGTGTGATGGTAGATTAAGAGGCGGTTATTGAGCTTAGCAACAAGTACATGAAGTCAACGCAATTTTCAGGAGAAAGGCTCTCCCTTCTTCAGGGCTGTTTCAGGGCTGTTGCTGTTTGCTATTAATTGGGAATGATTCCCATGCTAGCAGAGCTGCTGATAGAAATCACACAAATACAACATAACTCACAGAATTCCTGCTAAATCTAAAAGATAAAACCGAGTTAATAAATAAAAATGAAGATGAGATGAAAAAGATATACAGGTTGGGCTCCGGGATCAGAGAGACAGAGGGAGAGAAACAAAGTTACAGAGATAACAAACTCAGGGGCAACTAACATTAGAGAAAGCGGTGAGAGGAGGTCTCTTTCTCAGCAGATAAAATCTGGCAGCAGGGAGAGACCAGCTTTCAGCTGCTGAAGGAACAGAGACACAATTGTCATCCATCACTAATCCCTCTCCCTGTAAGGGGCCCCCTGTGTGCTCGGGCCCCTACAGAAGGACCGGTGGCCCCCCCATCAGTGGCCCTGCACGCCAGTTATATATTTGCGAGATTTCGGACAAAAGCTGCAGTTGCAGGGGCAGCAGATTTCCCCTGAAGAAGGGAGAGCCTCTCCCCTGAAAAGCTTTGGCTTGATGTACCTGTCGCTACTCTCAATAAACGCCCCTTTATCTACCATCAAACTTGTATTCTTTTGGACTCCGGTTCTCCTTCTTTATCACTATTGTAAGTTTACACGTGGAAATGACCTTAAGGCCATACCAAAAAGGCAGCAGCGCAAGCCCTAAGAGGGCTCATCGCCAGTATCCACCATTGTGCATACCCTACCGGAGTGACATCTCCCTACTAACCCACGCTATCCCCACCCATGACCAGTGACTGATCCAGTCAGTCCAGCGTGGTCTTCAGTACAAACAAGTAAGACAGCTATACGTTTGTGCACTATGTTGTTCTAAATCCATATATACTTTTATCGCAAATCATAAATCATAGAATACACACAAAAAACACTTATGTAAAAAAAAAAAAAAAAACACACAATTGGCCAATTCATATAAACAGCAGCTGCAACTGGCTCCCAAAGGCTGATAAAACATGAAAATGATGATGATGATGTAGGCACTGAAATTCCCCTATGACCATGTAAGTATCGGAGCATGGCTTAATGTCTCAGTGTCGACTGTTATATATAGAAGAAAATCCTCCAGTACTCAAATTATGCAGTTTCTGCAATTAAGATACTTTATGTTCCATGATCTCCATGTGCCATGAAACCAAAAAAGGAAATCATAATAGTCCCATCATCATAATGGTGCACACATCCGAGACTTCACATCATATCGTAAGGGATGTAATTAAGTAACGTAGGGTTTCCACCACCACTCATTTATGACCCTCACACATATGGTGGTGGACACTCTACATTACTTATTTAATTACATCCCTTAGGATATGATGTGAGGTCTCGGATGTATGCACCATTATGATGATGGGACTATTATGATTTCCTTTTTTGGTTTCATGACGCATGTCATATACGGAACACAAAGTACAGTGTCTTAATTGCAGAAACTGCATACATTGGAGGATTTTCTTCTATATATATATCAGTCAACACCTTGAGACAAGTGATTGTAAAACAACCCATTCAACTTAAAATAGACAAGTCTGATCATTGGAGGAGAGCATAGTGAGTTCCCAGCATGGTTAGAGAACTGACCATGGTGTGCTCTCCTGTTGAGTGTGGTCAGTATTAGTGTCAGCTGGTGAAGTTTTAGGATGGGGGGTGCTAGGCCACGCCCTTCCCCTTTGACCACTCCCACTTGCCATAAGCCCCACCCCACAGGGAATCCTCCCACTCCGTCCCCCGTATTCCACTTGTTTCCACCCATAGTGTCAGGAGTATACAGCTCAACATCACAGGACAGAGTATACAGCACCAGAATCGCAGGACAGAGTATACAGCTTAGTATACAGCTTAGCATCACAGGACAGCGTGTGCTGCAGCTCAGTTTCAGGGTCTTGGCAATCTTCTTATAGCCTAGGCCATCATTATGTAGAGCAGCAATTCTTTTTTCAGATCCTCAGAGAGTTCTTTGCCATGGGGTGCCATGTTGAACTTCCAGTGACCAGTATGAGAGAGTGAGAGCGCTAACATCAGATTTAATACACCTGCTCCCCATTCACACCTGAGACCTTGTAACACTAATGAGTCACATGACACCGGGGAGGGAGAATGCCTAATTGGGTCCAATTTGGACATTTTCACTTAGGGGTGTACAGCGATTTAGACATTAATCACTGTGTGTTGAGTTATTTTGAGGGGACTGTTATACAAGCTGTACATTCACTACTTTACATTGTAGCAAAGTGTCATTTCTTCAGTGTTGTCACATGAAAAGATAGCATAAAATACTTACAAAAATGTGAGGGGTGTACTCACTTTTGTGAGATACTGTATACTTTTGTCTGTTTGTATACATTAATTAGGGATGGAGGCAAATGAGTAGGTCACTGCCTCACTCAAAGTCCCCCCCCCCCCCATTTATATAACTGTATATATGGATTGAGAACAACATTGTGCATGGATGCCTAGCTGTCCTGCTGGAAGTCCCTTTTCTTTTTTAGATTATATTGTAAGTATTTTGAGTAGAGGAGTAGAGTCTTGGCCAGCTTTTTATTCATTTTGATTTTGGGCAATAAAGAAGAATTCCAGGCATTGGTACAATATACATAGTTACAATGGTTCACCTTGGACCATCGTTACTATTGTGCAGGATGCTAGGGATGGGTCTTGGAACACAGGTATATATTTTGAGTTGTGGTCCCTTTAAGATGAACAGAAAGAGTAAAGTTTTAGAATAGTCAGAGACTCTCACCCATGCCAGGGGATGGGGTTCTGGGAAAAGGGGAAAACTGACTTGCAGTTTCCCCAGGATTGTTAGGTCTCATTGACGCTTGATATGTGAATCCATGCCATATTTGAGGGCTGTGTTTACCTGTACAGGGATGCAGAGGTGTTTTGTGTATCTGCATGCAGGCCGTTTCATAGCTATCAATTGGGATGCAGCGGCTGCATTTACATAGCTTCTGCTCCCAATTCGACACCCATGCGGGTGCACAAACTGAATTTGGAGGCTCAGAATTTTGGGTGGGAAAGAGCCTCCAACCCTGATTATGGGGACTTTAGTCCTGAAGGGATTAAGGTCCCTGCCTGTGGGAGAGGGCTGAAAAGCCCAAGATCTGTTAGTAGGTGTCCATGAGATGCGAGATAGAACAAGACATGCTTCTAAAAGGAGGAGCTGTGTATTGTGTTGTCTATTAATACCTTGTTGGACTGTGCTGATCTTTCTTTTGGGCCTCTGGTGCAGGTGAGAACTTCAGACCCCGATAAGGGACAAGGTTTGGCTGGCTGTGAGATGAAAGTTTGAGTTATAGAAGTTAATGGACTGTTTTATATGTTTTCCCTACTGAAGTAAGCTGTTCCATTTATCTTTTGGAAAAATAGAGACTGCTTTTACCAACTCCGCTGACTAGTGATCCTGAACTGCCCAAGTTATTACACCATGTACAGTGCCTTGAAAAAGTATTCATACCCCTTGAGATTTTCCACATTTTGTCATGTTACAACCAAAAAAGTAAATATATTTTATTGGGATTTTATGTGATAGACCAACACAAAGTGGCACATAATTGTGAAGTGGAAGGAAAATGATAAACGATTTAACCACCTCCCACCTGGCCACTGTATATATACGGCCGGGTGGGAGCTTCCCCGTTCTGACAGGACGTGCATATACGTCCTGCAGAACGGGTACTCGCAGCGCGGCCACGTAGCGCGCTGCAGCTGGATCCTGTGATCATTATGATCACAGGATCCAACTGAGCAGAGATCGGGATATGGGCGCTCTGTTTGGCCCTCCTGATCATGTGACGGCTGTGTCCAATCACAGCCGTCACATTGTAAACAGAGACGAACGTCTCTGTGACAGTTCTCCCCCCGCCGAGCTCAGTGTGGCGGGGGGGGGGGGGAGGGGGGAATCTGCAGCTATGTGACAGCTCCCTGCATGATGATGATTTCATGCAGAAAGCTCTCACAGATCGCCCCCCACACAGTGCACCAAGCACACTGATACCCCTGTCCCCATACATGTAAGTGTCCCCATAAAACAGCCCCCAAAACATCTGTATGACCCCCATCACATCTGTCACCATACACAAAACATCTGTCATAGTCCCCAAAACATCTGTATGTCCCCATCACATCTGTCACAGTCCCCAAACATCTGTATGTCCCTGTCACATCTGTCACAGTCCCCAAATATCTGTCTGCCCCGTCACATCTGTCACAGTCCCCAAAACATCTGTCTGTCCGCCAACACCAAATAAACCCCAATTTGGGTTATTTTTACCAAAGAAATGTAGCAGTATCATTTTTGGTCAAAATTTATGAAGAGAAATTACTTATTTGCAAAATTTTATAACAGAAATGAAGAAAAATGCATTGTTTTTGAAAATGTTCAGTCTTTTTTAATTTATAGCGCAAAAAATACAAAACCCAGGGGTGATTAAATACCACCAAAAGAAAGCTCTATTTGTGTGAAAAAAATGATAAAAAAGTCATATGGGCGCAGTGTCGCATGACCGCGCAATTGTCATTCAAACTGCAACAGCGCTGAAAATTGGTCCGGGAAGGAAGGGTGCTTAAGTGCCCAGTATTGAAGTGGTTAAAAACATTTTTACAAATAAATCTGGGAAAAGTGTGGGGGGGGGGCATTTGTATGGCGCCCCCCTGAGTCAATACTTTGTAGAACCGCCTTTCATTGCAATTACAGCTGCGAGTCTTTTTGGGGAAGTCTCTACCAGCTTTGCCCATCTAGAGAGGACATTTTTGCCCATTCTTCTTTGCAAAATAGCCCATGCTCTGTCAGATTGGATGGAGAGCGTCTGTGAACAGCTATTTTCAAGTATTGCCACAGATTCTCCATTGAATTTAAGTCTGGACTTTTGACTGGCCATTCTAACACATGAATATGCTTTGACCTAAACCATTAAACTGTAGCTCTGGCTGTATGTTTAGAGTCGTCCTGCTGGAAGGTGAACCTCTGCTCCAGTCTCGTCTTTTGCAGACTCTAACAGGTTTTCTTCTAAGATAGCCCTGTATTTGGCTTCATCCATCTTCCCATCAACTCTGACCAGCTTCCATGTTTCTGCTGAAGGAAAGAATCCCCACAACATGATGCTGCCACCACCATGTTTCACGGTGGGGATGGTGTGTTCAGGGTGATGTGCAGTGTTAGTTTTCCGCCACACATAGCGTTTTACTTTTAGGCCAAAAAGTTCAATTTTTTTTTCGCACATCATTGGACACAGAGCAGGCTATATAATCATTACTTACTGGGTTATATGCCACCTATTGGTGAATGGACACTGGTAAATCAAACAGACAGGAAGTCCCCCTCTATATAACCCCTCCCATACAGAAAGTACTTCAGTTTTTTCGCCAGTGTCTAAAGATGTGGATGGTCACTTTTAAGCTCTGAGTGAGCTTCCAGGCTGAATCCCGAACAGGTTCTTGAGAATCAGGAGATGGCTCTTCAAATTGGATCCATTTCAGACAGATACTATGCTAAGATAAATGGTACCCAAGCCTCGCTAAGAAGACGGAAGAAACTGCAAGGTTTTGCCTGTAATGCGACTGTGACTTGCGCTGGACCCTGCCTGAAGAAAATCCTGGAACTTCGAAACCAAGGCAATTCCTGCAGGGTGCTGTACAGGTGCAAGGGAGTGGACCCTCATACTAAGAGGTACCTGGTCCTTGAAGGTTCTTGACTGACAAAGCCCACCGTGATGGGTGAAGGTTGGACCTATCGTCTTGATCAAGGTCCTGTGGCGGGAATGGTAAGTGATCCCTGTGTGGGATATTTTGTCTGTCACCCCCTGCTAGGCTATCCTGCTACAGCTGACAGAAAAAAAAGAAAAGCTAATTCTGCACCTTATTTTTTTTCCACCAGAGGGAGCCACGTCCTGGCCGCATAATATAAATGTTTAAGTGTTCCGCGCAAACGGATAAATTAATTTACTTTATGAGCTGTTGCCGTCACCAGAAAACTCCACAATTGTGTCGTTTGAATAATATTAGTAAATTAGAGGTGAAGCTGGCGCTGCTCAATTGAAAAAACACAAAACCCAAAAAATAAAAAACACAAAAAATAATAATTATCCTTGATATAGAATTTCCAGCACGCTGGTATACAATCCAAGTAAAGGCTATTGGGGTAAAAGTCCATGGGGTGGGGCATAAACCTTTACTTTTACTGTCCTACGGTAGTATATAATGCATGGGGATGGTTTGCTTATAAAGTAAAAATAAAAAGATCTCAAGTGTATAAATCCTTGTGTTATAAATATAAATAACATGCATGTAAATCGCAAGGTGAATGGTTAATTATACTTATAAATACATCAGATATAAAAATAAAACATATGTTTTAAAAACTAGATAAGAAATAATAAATACTGTTGTGCAAATTAAAAACCATAAAGTGCCTAAAAAGCGATTAATGTGCAAAAATATTTCCAAGAGCATAAAGATGTGTCAAACCAGAAAAGAGTGAAGAAAACTAAAGAAAATTAAAAAACGACATGAAACAGTCCTTAAATTGAAGTTGACAATCTCCTGGTGCTATGATTAAGGTGCTGTTAGAAGAGATGTCAAAGTTATCCTCAAACTGTGAAGTGCCAAAAAACAAATTTTTTCGCTGTGAGTTATGTGCTTGGTGTTCCACCTCCTGCACTGCAATCGTGGGAGCACTCACCGGAAAACGCTCCCTACTGAAGGGGTACGCGCTTGGTTGTATTTCCTGGGTGTGTGTGTTCCCTCTTTGGATTGTTGTATAGATATACGGGTAAAAGTAAGAT
>BLSH010440363.1:855503-867984 GCA_018402905.1 Glandirana rugosa
TAGTCTTGTAGTAAGACCTCAGGGAGTGTATACACTCTGGGGACACATCGTCCCACTTTCTAGTCAGGTTCCCCGTCCGTTTTTGTACCATTTGTCCGGTTCCAGCACGCCCCTTTTTCGGCTTTATCTGTCATTCGTCTCCGTATCAGCTATGTCAGGTCCCAATCCAGTGCACTCTCCGTCTTTATACCGCCTTTTTGTTACGTCTGCCGTCCGTCTCCGTATCAGGTATTTGTCCGGTCCCAGTATACACTTGTAAATTATTAGTATTTCAATAATATTTCAAATAGACTGCCATTTCCCATATTTCAATTCCTGTGCTGATTATTTCCCTGGACCAACCATACCACTGCCTTCCATGTGAACTGACCCTGGCCTGTTTATGGACTATGCCTCTGCCTGCCGTCTGCATTGTTTTTCCGCCATATTTCTGCCTCTCACGTGACCTAACCCTGGACTGTATCGACTATGCCTCTGCTTACTGTCTATTTCGGCTTTTTCCCCGCACGACCTTGGCCTGTTTACCATGTTTTTGCCTGCCCCTTGGACTGATCTTTCACCCTGCTACACAGGGGTCTCACATATGTGAGGGACTCCAGAATGATGTTCTGATTTGAGAAAACCAGTTATTGGTTTTTTCTTTGTTTTGTAATTCCCAGAACAGGGTCTGGTGTCAGGAGGCTTCAAAGCGATTTGGGTGGGAGAAGCCTCTACCCCTGCCCCCATTCTTTCTTGACTGAGGCCCTAAGCTTGATGGTCCTGCCTGCTGCCTTGACAGATACTTTGGCTGTACTGACAATATCTCTGCCTGCACTGACCCAGGACTTTTTATGGACTGTGTGCCTGCTGCCTGGACCCAATACTTTTGGCTGTACTCTGCCTGCTGTATCTCTGCCTGCTGCCTGTGCTATGGACAGTATTCATACCTGCTGCATGGACGAACATTTTGCTGCTGCTGACCACATCCCTGCCTGCTACCTGGACCAATGCTTTGACTGTACTGCCAATATCTCTACTGGCTACTATGGACAGTATTCCTGAGGCTGCCTGTTTTGCTGTGCTTGTCCACGTTCCTGCCTGCTGCCTGGACCAATGCTCTCCTCTGTTGACCACTGCACTACTAAAACCGCAGGTAATCTTTTCTTACCCTTTGCTCAGCAGAATGTATTTTGGTTTGTAATTTGTATGTACTGTACATGCTATGTGTTAGAAATATGAAGGGTCTTCAACAATGTGATAGGTTGGCAGGAATTTATGCGTGTGATTTATGTCCCTAGAACACCTGGAGATGGATGTTGGGCCTCTGTATGTGGCCAGGCTGTGTAAAAGTCTCACACATGTGGTATCGCCATACTTAGGAGGAATAGCAGAATGTATTTTGGGGTGTCATTTTTGCTGTGTACATGCTGTGTTGGAAATATCATATAAATGGACAACTTTGTGTAAAAAAAATGCGTTTTCATTTTTTTCCCACATTTTCCACAAACTTCTGAAAAAAAATGACATGTTCAAAAGACTCATTATGCCTCAGATTATACATTGGGGTGTTATCTTTCCAAAATTGGGTCATTTTGTGGGCAATTCCATTGTCCTGGTGCTCCAGGGCCTTCAAAAGTGTAATAGTTGCTGTATCTGTCCTCATTGGATAGATTGAAAGCAGTGGGAGCCATTGGCTCCAGCTGCGCAGCCGCTGTCATTCAAATCCAGTGACACGGGGGTGGGGCCGAGTCCCGCTGTCTGTGTCAATGGACACAGCAATGGGACTTGGGAGCGCGCCCACACGGGTGCCCCCCATGGAAAGTTGCTCTCAAGGTGGAGGAGCAGCACCCCAGAAAAGGAGGATCAGGGTTGCTCTGTGCAAAACCCTTGCACCGAGCAGGTAAGTATAACGTTTGTTATTTTTATTTAAAAAAAATGTGAACCTTTACAACCCCTTTAAGGGTCAGAGGTCATCTGCTGTCTGTACTCTTTCTCAACTTCTGAGTGCCAATAAAGGTATCAAATAACAAGACACCATGATTTAAGTTTTATCTGTGGGGCTTTACTGTAATGCATGTGTGGGTCCTTTGTTGCTGATGAAGCTGGATTGCTTTTCCCTCTCTGTGGATTGTGGATGTGCAGGAGGGGATATTCTGGTTCAGGCTTAACTTGTGGAATACCCTGGTCTTGGTTGGACACACAGTTCTACCCAATAAGATTGTCAGGACTCCGGATCCAAACCTGCAACCTCTGCTGTGTCTAGCTACTTCCCGTCCTTAGGATGTCATATGACATCCTGGACTGCAGCTGCAGGTCTCATTCAGATATCTTTTTTTTTTCAGCAGGTGATTCCCTGCAAAGTAAAAGCCCTCATAGCGGCTGTTTAGCCGCTTGGTTGCTTTTTACAGGCATCGGGAGGGCACATCCCCCTCCCGCCTCCCTCCAGCCTCCCTCCAGTGTTTCTCCCAGCTCGTCCGTGCCATCATGGGTCAACTGGTGGTGGTTTACCATAGAGCTGACCGTGGACCAGATGGTCTCTGGCCATCTCTATGACCCTCGGAGGCCAGAAGTCACTTACGACTCTGGCAGATGTAAACAATGCTATTTTTTTTTTTTTTTGCTGAGAAGCCTGAGATTGAGTCCTATTACAAGGGATGTTTACATTCCTTTTAATAGGAATAAAAGTGATAAAAATGAAAAAATAAAAATAAAATAAACAATGAAAAAAAATAAATTTAAAGGCCCTCATCCCCTTGTGCTCGCATGCAGAAGCGAACGCATACATAGGTCGTGCCCACATATGTAATCAACGTTCAAACCACACATGTGAGGTATCACCGCAAACATTAGCGCATGAGCAATATTTCTCGCGCAAGACCTCCTTTGTAACTATAGCCGGGTAACCTGTTAAAAATTTTAAAGCATCGCCTATGGAGATTTTTCAGTACCATAGTTTGACGCAATTCCACGAGCGTGCACAATTTTAAAACGTGACATGTTAGGTATCCTATGCATTTACTTGCCGTTTTTTCACATTAAACAAAAAAATTGGGCTAACTTTAGTTTTTTTTCTTTTTTTTTATTCATGAATTTTTTTTTTCTTAAAATCGCGTTTGAAAAATTTGCTGGGCAAATACCATGTGACAAAATATGCAACGACCGCTATTTTATTCCCTAGAGTCTCTGCTAAAATATATATATATATATATATATATATATATATATAATATAATGTTTATATAATGTTTAGGGGTTCTGAGTAATTTTCTAACAAAAAATTATGTAGGAGAGGAATGCCAGAATGCCATAAATGACTAGTGGTATGTCTTTTTGCTGAGTCATCTGAGATGCTGGACAGCTCCCTAGACAATTCCTTGGACAATCCTGCCTTGAATCTTTTTTCTGGGGAAGCGTGACCTCTTTGCTCCTCCCATGAACTTCCAATTTAGGTCATGCCTTTGCACTTCCTGTTTGCCGGATTATTGTGCTCTCTCCAACCAGTATCTCACTCTTGTGAGTTCTGCCGCCGTCTGCATTTTCGCTAACACTTATTACTGACCTTTGACTTGTGCCTCAACTACGCTTCCGCTTGATCCCAAACCTGCAACCACTTGTTACCGAACTTTGCCTTGTTTGCTGACTATGCTTCTGCTTGATCTCCACCTGCTATATCTACTACTGGACCCCGGCTTGAGGACCTCAACCTGGTACTAACACGCAGCAAAACCCATCTCCACCATCTGGATTTCTGGTGAATAGGGTTTAGTGGTGAGATCTCGCACCTCAGGTGATCTGCTTGTTTACTTATTCTGCTGGTCAGTGGGAACCTCTCTACTGCTATAGCTACTGGTGTCCAAGCCTGAACCCTGACCGTGACTGTAACTCTGTGTGTGTTCATCCTGAGGACTGTGACCTGGTACTAATGTGCAGCACAACCCATCATGGAGAACTGGGTTGACTTTTCAGTCAGTTACCATCTCTATAGCAAGGACGGACTACGCTTAAATGTGAGGGGGTGCAGCTTTTTTGGGAGTGAAGATGGCCAAAACATTGGAAGAAATTTTTAACTAGGTGTCAGGGTCTGGACTTGAACCTGGGACCTCTTCTGTGTCTGGCAATGACTCTTCTCGCTGAGCTACCTGAGATGCTAGACAGTGCCCTGTCTGATTTATTGGACAGCCCTGCCTTGTTCCTTGGCTTCTGCTGAACTTTGAACTCTTTGCTCCTCCCATGTTCTTCCCGATTTAAGCTATGTCTCTACACTTCTTGTTTGTCAGATTATTGTGCTCTCTCCAGCCAATATCTCACTCTTGTCTTCCCTATTGCCGCCCATATTTTTGCTACCATTCATTACCAACCTTTAGCTTGTTCCTCGACTATGCTTCTGCATGATCCAAATGTTCAACCACTTGTTACCGACCCTATGGCTGGTTTACTGACTATGCTTCTATTTGATCCTTACCTGCTATATATGCTACTGGACCCCGGCTTGCTTACTTCCTGGTGGGGCGATCCTGAGGACCTCAACCTGGTACTAACACGCAGCAAAACCCATCTCCACCATCAGGAGCTCTGGTGTATACCGGCTAGTGCTTAGACCCCGCACCACGGATGAGCTTGCATTATACGCCAGGGTGACCTGCATTTTATACTTATCCTGCTAGTTGGTGGGAGCCTCTCCACTGCTATAGCTACTAGTGTCCGAGTCTGTCCGTGACAGAGACACTACTTATTCTAAGACATACAATAGTATTTGGAGTCCCTGATTTGTTTGGTCTTTGCTTAATGGGCCCCTGCACTTGCTATTGGGAAGCTCCTAGGTTTATAGTTTGGTGCAGGCACTGATTACATGCTATACCTCTGCTGTTCTCCTAAAGAAGCAGTATCTGTTACCTTTGAAAAGCGTAGATTGTCTCTATATTTCCCCTTCTATATATATATCTATGCGAATATAACCATATCATGCATATCAGTACTACAGTTTATTATATAAACATTAGGGGGTAAATAGGGATTTTCTTAGGGATTTAGCGATCCTGCTGTTTAAAAGTTGCTGCTAGCAACAGGATCACTCACATGGACATACCAGCACACTGAGTTCAGTTCAATATGCTGACCTTTCTTCTTGTTCAAGTTAGGTCTCATTCAGATGGATGCTGCCTCCTGTAGTCCATGAATGAGCGCCTTGTTTTTGCAGCTTCAGCTGCCAGGTGCTGCATGCATATTTATGTCTATGGCGATCCAGCGGCTGCACGGGCACGGCCGCTCGTCCCAATCTGACCGATGTGCAGGTGAGTGTGAGCAGCTGCAGGCTGTCAAATTGGGAAGAGTGTCCGTGCAGCCTCTGGGTTCCTATAGAACATGAATAGGCTGCCTGCCTGCAGCACCTGGCAGCTGAGCCACAAATAGAAGGCGCTCATTTGCAGACTACGGCTGTCAGCCCTCGCCTTATCGAGGCCTTAGACTGCTGGTTCTGCCTGTTTGATAATTATTTCACTTTCAATTAAGGGGGTCATCTCTGTGGCTTTCAGTGAAAAATCTGAACAATGGTTTTCTTCAAGGCCTTTTTTCTCAGAGAATAGGGGCAGGTACTCCCCCTTTTCGAGTCTCCCATTGTCCATGCCCCCTACCCACCTGTGTACCATCCCTTGGTTCCACCCCTACCTAGAGAATACAAGACCAAGTATCATTTTTGGTGCTAAGTAGTTTGTATGAAATTTGCTAATGAAAGGCAGTAAAATAGGTCCCCTGCAGCCAACAACAATAGATCCATCCCAGCAACTATAGATCTACGCAAGAACAAGAGATCCACTCAGCAACAATGGATCCCCCAGCAACAATAGACCACCCCACAACTGAATACCCCCAGCAACCATAGATCTTTACGGCAATCATAGATCTCCACACCAACCATAGATCTCCCCTGAAACCCTAGATCCCCACAGCAACAATAGACCTCCCAAGCAACTATAGATCTATCCCAGCAACTATAGATCCCCACACAGTGCACACAAACACCCCCAGGTCCGCACTCAGCCCTCAACGGTCCCCCCGCACTCACCCCTCTGCGGTCCCCCCACACTCACCCCTCCATGGTCCCCCTGCACTCACCCCTCCATGATCCCCCCGCAGTCACACCTCCACGGTCCCCCCGAACTCAGCCACTCCACGGTTTCCTCTGCTTCTCCTCCGGGCCAACCCGATCCGCCTCCTGTCCTGATTGGCCGAGAGAAGAAGCCAGAAGACAATAGCGACTATTGATTCACTAGTGTCACATGTGGGCGGGAGCACTGCGCCACAAGCCCAGCCTTTTTCAAGCCAATTAGAGCCTCAGGCTCTAATCATGTGGCTTGAAAAAATCAAACTCATAGAATTATATAAGTCCTGTGCCTCGCATGCATCCCCACATGCAAACTAGGGGGGCGGCCCCCCTGCGCCCCTTATGGACTAGCTTCTCCTGTCCCCACAGCAACCATAGGTCCACTCAGCAACAATAGATTTCCCCAGTAACAATATATTTCCCCAGCAACAATAGATTCCTCCCAACATCAATCGATTCCCAACAGCAAAATACCCCCAGCAACAATAGATCCACCCCAGTAACAATAAATAAATAAATCTCCCAGTATCCAGCATCAATAGATTATCCAGCAGCAAGCGACCCCCCCCCCCCAACGGTAGATCTCTCCCATCAAAAATTGACCGCCAGAAACAATAGATCTCCCCCACCAACAGCAGTAGACCTCCCCAGCAATGATCAACCCCCCCCCCTTAAGCAACAATAGAGCCCCCAGCAGCCAGCATCAATAGAACCTCTGGTGACCCTGCAGCATCCCTTGGCATAATATACATTCAGTGCTGGAGGTGCCGGAACTGCATTCCTCCGCATTCCCCCTGAAAAAAACCCTAGCAGGCGGCAAATTCAAACAAATTCAGTATCCTTTAGGCTACTTTCACACTGCACGGGTAGCCGCGGTCGCAGTAAAACCCTGCTAGTTTTAGCAGAGTTTTACCAGCGATATGGCTCCGCTATGCGGGCGGGAGCGCCGCGCTTTTAACCCCCCACAAGGGGTTAAAAGTGCCGGCACTCAGCGCTACCGAGGCGGTGTGCAGCCCCTTCGGAAAGCACTTGCCATTCATTTCAATGGCAGGGGCGGTAGAGGAGCGGTATATTACCGCTCCCCTCACCACCCCAAAGATGCTGCTTGCAGGACATTTTGTAACGTCCTGCAAGCGCACCGCCCCGGTGTGACAGCACTCATGGCTTTCCCATTGGCGGGGACTTTTGAGGCGCTTTACAGATGCTATTTTTAGCTAAATAGCATCTGTAAAACACCTCAGTGTGAAAGTAGCCTTAGCGCTGCAGGCTCCAGCAAACTCTTTAACATTTGACGCTTCTCACAAGTGTTGAGTGCTTGCACCCCATGACATACACTGTGGTTTCTCCCACTGACCCGACATCACTGCTGAATCCTGTAGTGACCTAAGGACCAGAGGAAGAAACCACAGCACGCAATGGGACTCAGGCAGTGGACCCCCTAGAAGTAGGGTTGCCACCTCATCCCTTTAAACCCGAACACATATGGATTACACAGGTTGTTCTGAGGCTAATTTAATGCAGATAGGGCATCAAGTGAGTTTAATTACCACCTTAATCAGCCACAGAACCTGTGTAATTAATATGTGTTCGGTTTTAAAGGGATGAGGTGGCAACCCTACCTAGAAGTGTTGAATGTTGAAGTGTTTTCGCAGCCTGCAACTTTGAAAGGCAAAGAAAATTAGGCTCAGCACCCACCGGAGAGGTCATTTCTTTTATCACAGGGAACAATTGTTTTGATCCTGCTATGGGGGAAGCAACCGAGTCAATTAATGTAAAGTGCAGAAATCAGTTCCGACTGCTGTCAGTACTGAAATCTAAATAGCTGCTGTGATTTCCTGCATGTAATTCATGCTTAATATAATTCAGCACACACCCTAATGTATAATTCTGATCATTTGTCCATGTTGCCTTAACCAGCCAGTCAAATGTTTCCATTAAGGCTCCTGTTCTGTAAGAGTGAAAGGAAGCATCTGATTGGCTGCATTGCACAAGAAGAACACTTCCTCATTCAGTCTCTGACAAATACAGACCGATGATTTGCTGTGGTGAATCCTAAAACCAAGTAAAAGGTAATGTTGAATAGAGTGCTGTGTAGTAATGAAATTTGACCACCAGAGGTCAGCATTGTGCTGTGTCATTAAACTAATAATGGATCACCTTGTAATAATGTATTATCACTCTAAGGCAGTGGTTCTCAGCTCCGGTCCTCAGGACCCACCAACAGGCCAGATTTTAAGTATTACCTTGGGGAGATGCAGACTAGAACACTGCAATCACTGAGCAGCAAATGATATCACCTGTGATGTATTTCAGTTATCCTGCAAACCTGGCCTGTTAGTGGATCCCGAGGACAGGATTTGAGAACCACTGCTCTAAGGCCTGAGTCACACCAAGCATTTTTAGCACTTTTTGCAGATTTGCACTGCAGTCCATATAACATGGTTTCCTATGGAACACGTTCTGTAGTGCAAATCTGCAAAATGCAAAAAGCACTAAAATGCATAGGTGCGACTCAGGCCTAAAACAGCATGTTAAAATAAAATTGCACTTAGCTACCTAAATAGGTTTAAGGGAAACTCAATTGTATACCATGCATCAAACAACACAAAAGTGCTAAAGATTAGATTTTTTATAACAGGTATATTATATAGCATTGTCCGAAATTAGTCATGTTTCAAAAGTTTCCAGTTTTAAAAAGAAGCAGTCTAGAGCAGGGGTCTCCAAACTTTCTAAATATAGGGCCAGTTTATTGTCCTTCAAATTTAAGGGGGGGGGGGGAGGCAGACTGTAGGCACTAGGAGTAAAATATTTCCAGGCATCCGTGGGATGGTGGTCAGTGGATGTTAAAAACAACATTAGTGCCTGTGGTCAGTAGAAGGAGGAACAGTGCCCCATCAATGGTATTAGTTGGAGAAATAGTGCCCCATCATTGGTATCATACCTCCCAACTTTTTGAGATGGGAACGAGGGACACCTATCAGCAAAGGTATGTAGGTATAGGACACACATCCTGCCACGCCCCCTTAAAGGAGAATTATATGACAAAAAAAGGTTTGGCTAAACCCACAAGTGCTTTATTACTACTTCTATTCCTTTGTATTGGCTTTTGAAATGTACAAATGCAGCAATTTAGAAAGTAGATGAAAGGTTTAGCACTGGGAAATACTTTTTGAAAGATAAAAAGTGCATTTTATATACAACTATATAGATCAGACCAAAATGAAGGACAAATGAGGAGGAAAGAGGGACAGAGGGACTTTGTTCCGAATCATGGACAGTCCCTCAAAATCAGGGACAGTTGGGAGCTATGTTGGTATTAGTTGGAGGAACAGTGCCCCATCAATGGTATTAGTGGGAGGAATAGTGCCCCATCATTGGTATTAGATGGAGGAATAGTGCCCCATCAATGGTATTAGATGGAGGAATAGTGCTCCATCATTGATATTAGATGGAGGAATAGTGCCCCATCATTGGTATTAGTTGAAGGAATAGTGCCCCATCATTGATATTAGATGGAGGAATAGTGCCCCATCACTGGTATTAGATGGAGGAATAGTGCCCCCTCACTGGTATTAGATGGTGGAATAGTGCCCCATCATTGGTACACTATCCAAAGGCAAAGAGCAAACCACCGCTCCAGGTGCAAATTGTAAGTGGAAGTAAAACCCGGATTGCCTACCACGACTTGCGCCACTGTATTCAAGTGTAAGGAAGAAAACGGCAGCACATCCAGGATACTTCACAATGCTTTATTGAATACCACGGTGACACCACAGGTACCAGCAAACAACCACGTTCGAAGACGCGTTTCACACAAGGGATCTGTGCTTAATCATTACAATGGTTGCCAGTCCCGTTCGTGGTTAAGTACAGAACCACCCCCCCCCCACTGGCGACCATTGTAATGATTAAGCACAGATCCCTTGTGTGAAACGCATCTACGAACGTGGTTGTTTGCTGATACCTGTGGTGTCACCGTGGTGTTCAATAAAGCATCGTGAAGTATCCTGGATGTGCTGCAGTTTTCTTCCTTACACTATCATTGGTACACTATATTACCAAAATTATTGGGACACCTGCCTTTACACACACATGAACTTTAATTGCATCCTGGTCTTAGTCCGTAGGGTTCAATATTGAGTTGGCCCACCCTTTCAGCTATAACAGCTTCAACTCTTTTGGGAAGGCTGTCCACAAGGTTTAGGAGTGTCTATGGGAATGTTTGATCATTCTTCCAGAAGTGCATTTGTGAGGTCAGGCACTGATGTTGGATGAGAAGGTCTGGCTCACTGTCTCCGCTCTAAATCATCCCAAAGGTGTTCTATTAGGTTGAGGTCAGGACTCTGCAGGCCAGTCAAGTTCCTCCACCCCAAACTCGCTCATCCATGTCTTTATGGACTTTGCTTTGTGCACTCGGACTCTGAGACATCACCAGTGCCGATCCCAGACCTCTAGCCGTGGGCGGCTCTGGTGAATCTCCAGAGCCCTATGTATGCCCGAGACCCGGGCCTTTTTGGGGGTACCCCTGTAGCCGGTCAGCCCCCCCCCTCCTGACGCCTCTGCATACACCAAAAGCTGGGCATTATGAGTTATATCTGTTGATTCATCAATGGCTAAAGAAATGCATACTGCACTCTGAATAGCTGCATCAAGTTTTCTTTTTCAGTCTTTTTTGTTGTTGTTGACGCTGACAGTGGGATTTGGTTGATTTTTTTCACACAGCTCATCTTTCTGTTTACCCTAAAGTAAAGTTTCAGTGTGCTGTTACATGTAATTATCATGTAAACATAATGCTATGCATAGTTATAGTAATGTTTGTATAGTAGTTGGTTATAACACTGCCATCTTGTGGTTGTTTTGGATATTGCATTGTTCTCTTCTGTTTTCTAACCTCCCATCTTCTCAGCTAATTTCCTTTTCCTGGGTCACTCTGTGATGTAACTTCCTTTTCCTGGTTCTCCTCACTCTGTCTCATAAGGAAGAATATGGCCACACATTTGTAGGCCGCACAAAATCTGCTAGCATCCTGGAACACATTACCATGTTTTGACCTGCAGATACCATCTTTCAACCATCTGCCACATTTGTTGTATGCTGTACCTGCTATTTGCAAAAAATCTACGCTTATGGAAGAATCGGTGTCTGGTGAGTTCAAGCTATCTGATAAAGACTGTCCGCTGTGATTATATCTGCTTATACAGGCCAGGCATAGAGGTCTCAGCAAGGGATAAAGTCACTATTAGAACAGTTGGAGTCAGAATAGTCAAAACATGGTAGGATTCCTGCAGCCTGCTGTGTGGATTGTATGTTTAATCTACAATCAAGCTCAGTGTCATCCTTTGAAAGCACAGGGTCACACAAGCTTGCTGCACTTCACCTGTGAATGTTAAAAACTGTTTCTCTGCATTGGACTGTGTTATCCCACCTGTCTAAGCTACCATTTTTTGCAAAACTTTAAAAAATGTCTAGACAAGCTTCCGAACATTCTTTTATCGCTGAATCTACACAGATACATCATGACTCTGACCACACAGATGTACAGAGAGCACATTCTGTAGATATCGTAGAGCAAAGTGTAAGACCCAAGCACACAATTATACCGAAACAGAAACTTAGAGAAAACCATGAAACCACTAGAGATGAGTTCTCCAGCAATCTGTCAGAACTGTGGGACAAAACTACATATTGCATGTCAGTCTTGCCACACTGCAATCAACAAGCTGAATTAAGAAATTCTACAGATCGCCTATCTGCAGCGTATGAGCGCTACCAACGGCTGTCTGCAAAATACACAGCTTTCTTAACCGCTTGCCGACGGCTGATCGGCAATTGACGGCGACAATGTGGCTCTGTAACGCGAATCGCCGTCATACGACGGCGGCCGCGATACAGAGCCACTGTGGGCGCGCGCGCGCCTCCGGCGGCGCGCGCGCGCCCACAGTGGCTCTGTATCGCGGCCGCTCACTGTGTCCGGGGGGGTCCAGGGAGCGGGTCCGGCGGCTTCGATTGCCGCCGGCCACCCGCGATGCCCCCCCCCCGGAGCGAATGAGCGGAGGTCCGTGTATGTAAACACGGACCTCCGCTCTGTGTGAGGGGGAAGGGAAGTGATCACAGCCTTCCTGTAAGTGAAGGCTGTGACCACTTCCTTTCCCCAGCTAGGCAAGTCCCCCTACAGTAAGAACACGCCCAGGGAACACAGTTAACCCTTAGAGCGCCCCCTGCAGGTTAACCCCTTCACTGCCAATGGCATTTACACAGTAATCAGTGCATTTTTATAGCACTGATCGCTGTATAAATGCCAATGGTCCCAAAAAAGTGTCAAAACATTCCGACATGTCCGCCCCAATATCGCAGTACCGCTAAAAATCGCAGATCGCCGCCATTTTTAGTAAAAAAGAAAAA
>BLSH010440363.1:880264-919619 GCA_018402905.1 Glandirana rugosa
TTCGTTACCTTGTAAACAAGTTACAGTCGTCAATACCGTTGACCGAGAGAAGACTTGGAGTATTCATGAGTCCCCGCATGGATCTCGTAAACCGTGGGCCCCGCCTAGGATATAGACCGTGGGGGGGGGGGGCTTTTTGCGTTCCACCACGTCTAAAAACCCCTAATTTAGCCCACCGCTCCTCCGTTATATTACGAAGAGACAGCAACAGTTTGTAGGAGACTTTTCACTAGGTGACACCAAGTGAGAAGTCTCCCGTTGTGATCACTTGGGATTAGCGGTCGTTACGGGGAGTGTCCCGGCTAGGATCCCAGTGTCTACGGACTCACGTCTTTATAAAGGCTGCGGGGCACCACCTTGCGTTTTTCGGGGGGGGGGGGTGCCAGATATAGGATCCGCCCCGGGTGCCAAATGCTCTAGGTACGCCCCTGAGTACTTATGAGGTTCAGAAGAGAGCCAGTTGCCATAACTGCTGACATTGAACAAATGTTCCATTGCTTTGTACTAAAAATTCCTAAGGTTTTTGTGGCACCATAAACAATGAAGTGATTGAATACCGCATGAAAGTACATGTATTCGGAAACAGTCCCTCACCTGCTGTTGCAACATATGGTCTACGAAGGACTGCCCTTGATGGAGAAAAGGAGTATGGTGCAGATGCTCGACACTTCGTTGAGAGAGACTTCTACATGGATGATGGACTCAAATCCTTACCCACAGATGAAGAAGCCATAGACCTGCTCCAAAGGATTCAAGGTATGCTTTCTGAGGCCTACCTCAGACTTCATAAGATTGGCTCAAACAGTGCTGCTGTGATGAAAGCCTTTCAGCCTGGTGATCATGCCACAGGATTTAAAGATTTAAATCTGGGAATGGACATGCCTCCTCTTCAGAGAAGTCTGGGCTTATGGTGGAACTTATTTAAAGACACCTTTTGCTTTCAAGTCAGCTCTGCAGACAAGCCATTCACCAAACGTGGTGTCCTGTCAGTGGTGAACAGTCTATACCCACTTCCCGACCAGTGCCGTAAATAGGCGGCGGTCGGCTTTGAGCGGCTCTACCGGGACATAATTTTTTAGAGCTGGAGATCGGCTATCCAGGGGTAGCGACCAATCTGACTTGGGAGCCGCTCGGTTGTTATCCCAGGGGGCGGGAGGGGACACCCCCCTTCCGCCGCTCTTTTCCAGCCTCCCGTCCCACGGGGAGAACGGATCGACGATCCTGATAGAAGCCGGTAATCGGCTCCGATCGGGTCGCCTTCGGCAAATTCCGGAAGCGACGTCACAAAGTCACTTCCGGTTTACTCGGCGGCTAACGGCGCTAATTTGAAAAAAAATGACAGTATTCAGAACCGCCGTTTTTGGCAATCTGAATACTGTGAAGCGCAAAGGAGGCATGGGGGGTCTTTTAGACCCCCCAGCCTTCCAAAAAGTGTACCTGTCACCATATATTACTATCACAAGGGATGTTTACATTCCTTGTGATAGCAATAAAAATGATCAGATTTTTTTTTTTAAAAGGAACAGTGCTAAAAACAAATAAATCAATAAAATTAAAAAAAAAAAAATAATAATTGAAAGCGCCATCGTCCCCGCAAGCTTGCGCAGGAAAGAAAACACATATGTAAGTCGTGCCCACGCATGAAAACGGTGTTCAAACCACACATGTGAGGTATCGCCGCGATCGCCAGAGTGTGAGCAATAATTCTAGCAAAAGACCTCCTCTGCACCTCTAACCTGGTAACCGATAACATTTTTTAAAGCATCGCCTATGGAAATTTTTAAGTACTGGACTTTGTCGCCATTCCGCGAGTGTGCAAAATTTTCAACCGTGTCATGTATGGTATCTATTTACTCGGCGTAACATCCTCTTTCACAATATACAAAAAAATTGGGCTAACTTTACTGTTGTCTTATTTTTTAACTCAAAAAAGTAAAATTTTTCCAAAAAAAAAGCACGCTTGAAAGACCGCTGCGCAAATACCGTGTAACAAAAAGTATTGCAAGGATCGCCATTTTTTTCTCTAGGGTGTTTAAAAATATATATATAATGTTTGGGGGTTCTAAGTAATTTTCTAGCAAAAAAAAAATGTTTTTAGCTTGTGACCAACAAATGTAAAAAAGGGGCCCGGTTGGTAAGTGGTTAAAATCCACTGGGATTCGCGGCTCCCATTACCATACAAGGTAAATCCTTATTAAGATAGCTATCAGCGACTATTCAAGATTGGGATGCTCTGCTACCAACAGACAAATATTCAAAGTGGAAGTCCTGGAAACAATCTCTACATGCCTTAGATGGAATTGATATACCACACTGTTACACTTCAGCTTCCCTTGCTGCAAGTCAGAGAAAAGAGATTCACATCTTCTCAGATGCATCCACTGAGGCCATAGCAGCTGTTGCCTACCTCAAGGTAAGAGACTCTCACAATCAAACCCAAGTAGGGTTTCTGTTTGGCAAAGCTAAATTAGTGCCTAAGCCTGAGCACACAGTTCCCAGGCTTGAACTTTGTGGGACTGTACTAGCCATAGAAATTGCAGATTTTATACTGCGTGAGCTAGACATTCAAATAGATGTCATCAAATTCTACACAGACAGCAAAGTTGTTTTGGACTACATACACAATCGGACAAAACGCTTCTATGTCTATGTCAGCAACCGTGTAGAAAGAATTGGAAACTCCTCAAGGCCTGAACAATGGCATCATGTTCCATCAGAGCATAATCCTGCAGATCATGCGACCAGACCAATGTCTGCAAGTGTCTTTGCAAACTCTTCTTGGTTAACAGGACCTGAACTCCTGCTGGATCATATAGAAGAAACTAAACCTGAGGTTTTCAGTCTTCTAGATCCTGACAACGATCCAAAGTTTCGTCCTGAAGTCAAGACTTTTGCTGCTGATCTGAACCCTTACCTCTAAGTTGGAGACCTTGTTCTGCTCAAAGACCAGCAAGCCGAAATAATTGAATGGCCCATGGGACTCATTGTAAAGACCATTCCTAGTGATGATGATATGGTGCGCAAGGTGGAGGTGAAGGTTGCCAGACAAGGAATTGTAAAGACTTTCCTTAGACCCATCATAGAACTTATTCTACTTTTGCCTTTTGGAGACTGAACGTGCTTACCTGGGTTTGTTGGATTCAGTTTCTACCACAAGAAGAATGTGCCTTGAACTTTAAGTGACACTTCGTGATGCCTTCTTTATAGTTGTTGCATATACATGCATGTTATTTTTGTCTTTCAGGTCTTCAAGACAACTGCAAATTGCACCATCATTTATTTGCATTGCATAACTGCCGTTATGATATAACATAGTGGTATTTACAATATAAACAAGCAAAGCCACTGCGCTTAGGAACACAATACAATATATAAAACCAGCAGCTATGCACATTTTTTTTTTGAATATAGCTAATATAAAAATGTGAGGTGCAGCGCTCAGATAGTTAAAAAAAAAGTGTCCATGATCTCTAAGTTCACTATTTCAAGACCGACCACCAGGGTTTTCCATATAAGGGTATAAATCCAAAAATAAGAGACTTCAGGAAAGGCTTCAAAGACCACCACCACCGTCACCCATACACACTGGCCCTTACCAGATGGACCGGACCCCCATTACAGTGGTCGGATCAGCATAACATCACTGGTCAGGTTCACTGATGGCCAACCGATCCCCTTCGCGTCACACACTCCCCCTGTCAGATCGCTCAAACTCTGGTTGCCCTGATTGCATATGTAGAGATCCTCCTAGCTGCAGTTATCATGTCCGTGACTGTGAGAGGCCACCGCTCCCATCGTCCTATAGTCCTCCAACTCGTCACCCAGATATCAGCCGGTATAGGATAAAGGCTCGATATAGTGTAGTATTTTAGGCATAAAAACTATTTATTGTATCAAAAGTTTGCACTCACGTGTCACATCGAACATAGCTCACAGTGAAAATGTTTTCCTGAAGTCTCTTATTTTTGGATTCATACCCTCATATGGGAAACCCTGGTATTTACAATACCAGACGGGGAGTGTGCTGCTACATGTAATTATCATGTAAACATAATGCTATGCATAGTTATAGTAATGTTTGTATAGTTGGTTATTACACTGCCATCTTGTGGTTGTTTTGGATATTGCATTGTCCTGTTCTGTTTTCTAACCTCCCATCGTCTCAGCTAATTTCCTTTTCCTGGGTCACTCTGTGATGTAACTTCCTCTTCCTGGTTCTCCTCACTCTGTCTCATGAGGAAGAATATGGGCACACATTTGTAGGCCGCACACAATCTGCTACCATCCTGGAACACATTACCATGTTTTGACCTGCAGATACCATCTTTCAACCATCTGCCACATTTGTTGTATGCTGTACCTGCTATTTGCAAAAAATCTACGCTTATGGAAGAAATGGTGTCTGGTGAGTTCAAGCTATCTGATAAAGACTGTCCGTGGTCATTATATCTGCTTATACAGGCCAGGCATAGAGGTCTCAGCAGGGGATAAAGTCACTATTACAACAGTTGGAGTCAGAATATTCAGCAACAGCATTCAAGTACTCCTTTACAAATGTACCATTGGTAAATGGTCTTTTGTGTTGCCCCAAAATCCATGCTACTTTAAGTGAACATTCATGTGCATGCTGCTGGGCTGTAAATGAATGTGAGAGGACTTTGGTGGATCTGTCATACTGGGCTTTCAGTTCAGTTATTTTACGTGCCTTCACTTCTGAATGCTGTGGCTAGGTTTGCACAAACGAACTGTGTTTTGTTTCGTAGTGGTGCTTCACATTGCTACATTTTATTAACTCCACGGTTTTTGCAACAAATGAGACAAACTGGTTTTAAACTTCCCATAGGAAGAATGAACATATATTGGTCTGTGCATTCATCTTTGAAGGCTCCATTTTCAGCATCTACTTTCCTTTTCTTGGCCCATTATATAAGGTTCCCCCATCACAGTGCCCCCTTACATAGGGCATCCTCATCAGAGTGCCCCCTTACATTAGGTGTCACCATAAGTGTGCCTCCTTACATCAGGTGTCCCCCACCACATCAGGTGTGCCCATAAAAATGCACTTTAGATTAGGTGTGCCCATCAGAATGCCCCTTTACATCAGTTGCCCCATCACAGTGACCCCTTACATCAGGTGTCCCCATCACAGTGCCCCCTTACATCAGGTGTCCCCATCACAGTGCTCCTTTACATCAGGTGTCCCCATCACAGTGCTCCTTTAAATCAAGTGTCCCCATCACAGTGCCTCATTACATCAGGTGTCCTTATCACAGTGCTCCTTTACATCAGGTGTCCCCATCATAGTGCCCCCTTACATCAGGTGTCCCCATCACAGTGCTCCGTTACATCAGGTGTCTCCATCACAGTGCCCTTTTGCATCAGGTGTCCCATCACAGTGCCCCTTTACATCAGGTGTCTCCATCGCAGTGCCCCTTTACATCAGGTGTCCCCATCTTTGTGCTCCTTTAAATCAGGTGTCCCCATCACAATGCTCCTTTAAATCAAGTGTCCCCATCACAGTGCCACCTTTCATCAGGTGTACCCATCACAGTGCTCCTTTACATCAGGTATGGCCTTAACATAAAATGTGCCCATCAGCACATCAGCGTGCCCCTTAACATAAAATGTGCCCATTAGGGTGCCCCTTACCATAAAATGTGCTCACTAGGGTGCCCCTTAGCATAAAATGTGCCCATCAGCGTGTCCCTTAACATAAAATAAGGGTCATGCTGATGGGCACATTTTATATTAAGGGGCACTCTGATGGGCGCATTTTATATTAAGGGGAACTCTGATGGGTACATTTTATGTTAAGGGGCACTCTGATGGGCACAACAAAATGTGCCCCTTAACATAAAATTTGCCCATCAGGGTGCCCCTTAATATAAAATGTGCCCATCAGTGTTGCTCTGAAAATAAAATATGTCCAACAGCGTGCCCCATAACATAAAAAATGCCCATCAGAGTGCCCCTTAACATAAAATATGCCCATCAGAGTGCCCCTTAACATAAAATGTGCCTATCAGAGTGCACTTTAACATAAAATGTGCCCATCAGCGTGCCCCTTAAGATAAAATAAGGGTCAAGCTGATTGGCACATTTTATGTTAAGGGTCACTCAAATGGGCAAATTTTATTTTAAGGGGCACCCTGATGGGCACATTTTATATTAAGGGGCACCCTCATGGGCACATTTTAAATGAAGGGGCACTCTGATGGGCATAAATGCGCCCATCAGTGTGCCCCTTAACAAAATACACCCATCGGTGTGCTCCATAACAAAATATGCCCAGCAATGTGCACATTAAAAATATGCCTATCAGTGATCACCTTAGTATGTGCCCCACATACCTTGAATGCAGGAGTCAGCACAACTGACATGCTGAAGGGGGCAGAAGCTGTGAGATTTAGCTTGCAAGGTGAGCCAGGAGCCGGAAACTATGGGCCATGAGTGTGAGCCTGTGTTCTGTCAACTCCGAAAGCCGCAGTCAGGAGCAGGGGGTGGGTGCACGCACACGGCGTCACTGGTTGCTGGGAAACCCGCCATGGTCCCAGCAAACGAATGACTGATGACATTTGCCACTACACTGGCGGCTGTTCCAAAGGATCAGTAGTCATCTCTACATATATGATCTACATACAGGGAGCCAGACTATGTATTTCCATGGGGGGAGGGGGGGTTTGAAGCACATGACTAGAGCTAGAGGCTCTAATAGGCTTCAAGATGGGTGGGCTCGGGGCGCAGAGGACTGCACCCCGATCCCACCAAGTTATGTGACAATAGCGAATGAATATTCGTTATTTTCACACTAAATCTCCTTCCTGCCAATCAGGAAGCGGGTCGTGAGGCTTGTTTCATGATTGACCAAAACGTCTGATAAGGCAGTACAGCCAGCCCTCCTTTCCTGGGCCCAGGCCCCATAAGTTCAAAAGGGGGGCCAGGCACCTGCTGAGCTAGAGCGACTGCTGTACTGCCTTATTGCCAACTCTTGTGGCTCCCCCTGTAGCTCTGCCGGCTTCTTCTCCTTTTTCTTCCTTCGGCTGCACTGCAGGGGGATTGGTATCTGCATCCCCACCCCCCTGCTGTCCGGGACCCCCTCCTGTGTGGCCCCCTCCCCTGCAGCATTGCCAGCTTCCCTCCTATCCTCTGCTGCCAGCAGCTGCTGAGGGCACACTGATGTTTCAGGATAGAGTAGGGGTGTGTCACGTACCTGGTGGTGGAGTCTGACTTATGCAGTGGGCAACCTCTGCTACGACCCTGATTCGGGAACCCCTGGTAGAGTAAACAGGAGGCTCGGGAGTGCAGCGAGGCACGAGGGTCGGACTGGGTCACTGATGGTGATGTGCTGGTCCTTTGATGAGCTCGTGCAACAGAGGCTTAGTGGTGCAGGCCGGGTTGGTAGCGGGCTGGCGATGCGATACAGAAGGGGCAGGCAGGTGAATAGTCGGGCGTAGGCAGAGTTCGTTAACAGGCGGGCGGCAAGGTACAAGGGAGCAGGCAGAAGAGTGGTCATGGAAGCCAAGGTCAGTGCAGGCAGAGATCAACAGCAGGGTCAAGACAAGCTGGGTCACAGGAACAGACAATCAGATAGCAGGTCACTTCAGGAACACACAAATGCTGTAGAGTGGACAGCACTGGTTGCAGGGTGCTGTCTGCTTAAATGGGCGCCAATGCCGGCACATACGCCTGCACACACGCGCACAGACACGCGCGCCCGCGCTTAGGCTTCCAGACCCGTCCAGAGCAGCTGTTGTTTCCTAACAGGGTGTGCACAGTAAATATGTCCTATTTACCAGCCTCTTACTTTCCTGAATTGACACAGTAAGTGACTGGGATCGATCACTCATTGTGTTCATTCATCAATGAAGCATAGTACAGTAAACTGTGTTTACTATGCTCCATTTTGTGAATGAACAGGGAGCCTCAGAGCGCCTCCCATTCATACACTGTCCAGTGCAGCTGAGGCTGCAGAGAAAAGGAATGGGGATTCTCTGTCCTCAGTCCCTATCTTTGTCCCAAATGTGAGCTTAGACGTCTGATATTTCACCAAGGCCCCCCCCCCCCCAACAAGGCTGTTAAAAGAATTGAAAAAAAAAAAGGGGGGGATGGCCCCTGTGATTTCCAAAGCATCCCTGCGTGGGGGGGGGGGGGTGGTTGCCCTCCCTCGAAAAGAAAAAACACCAACTGCCACTGCCCCCAGCCTGTGACTGGACAGTGAGAGGAGAAGCTACAGACTGATGATTTCATCTCTCTGTCATTCTGCTCTCTCCTCCTATTAGCATGTTCACTGATTGACTCTTTGTTTTGCTTCCCCCTCACCCAACTACAAGTGTGGGGCTACAGAATGTCCCTGCTGTGCACACGTTCTGGGATGCAATCAATTATGCTCCACGACTAACAGGAGGCAATTCAATATAGGTTACCAAAAAATAGAATAAGAGAAAGCCCGCGCTCACCTATATATAATGTATGTAAAAGATAAAAATATGAAATATAGATGTCCTGAAAACACTATGTATCAAAAAGAGGCAGCTCGCAAGAAACAACTGATCCAATTGTTGAAAACAAGTCTATAAAATAATTTGCAGCGCCCAATCTGAAAAGTATGAATAAAAAATCCTTAGAAGCACAGAAAATGTAAAAGATATGAATCTGAGAGATATGAATAAATAATGCTTAAAAACACAAGAATATAAATAAATAAATAATGAGTCCACTGTGGGGACTCCGGTGGTACTATATGCATATATCAAATTTCATTGTTCCATAAAAATATTATGAAGTTCCAAAAACTGTGTGAATCCTGTGGAGGTATATATGACAGCAGAAGAGAATGATGTATCCCAATAAAAGTGTGGATATAGGCTTACCAGAAGCCCCAAGGCTATGCGCGAATGGTCAGATGGTGAATCCACGGACGGTCTTCAGTAGTCATCCAAAACGAATCCTGGTGTTATCCCTCATTGGGAAGACACTGCTCCCAGCACATTCCAAAGCCAGCTACCTGATCCCCGGCTAACACCAGGATTCGTTTTGGATGACTACTGAAGACCGTCCGTGGATTCACCATCTGACCATTCGCGCATAGCCTTGGGGCTTCTGGTAAGCCTATATCCACACTTTTATTGGGATACATCATTCTCTTCTGCTGTCATATATACCTCCACAGGATTCACACAGTTTTTGGAACTTCATAATATTTTTATGGAACAATGAAATTTGATATATGCATATAGTACCACCGGAGTCCCCACAGTGGACTCATTATTTATTTATTTATATTCTTGTGTTTTTAAGCATTATTTATTCATATCTCTCAGATTCATATCTTTTACATTTTCTGTGCTTCTAAGGATTTTTTATTCATACTTTTCAGATTGGGCGCTGCAAATTATTTTATAGAATTCAATATAGGTTCCTTTTTATAATTGTAACTCCAGCTATGTGATATACCTGATTACATGCAGCTCTTGCTGTGTTCAATATGTAGGGAGGACCACAAGATTTTATGAACGTGTGCATAGCGCTGATAACAATAAATCCACCAATGTGGCAAAACATTTTATCCTACATCATGGAGGAGATAAATCCACAATGCAGGTCCAAGTCATAGACAAGATTAGAGTTCAGAAGAGAGGGGGAGACACTTTTCAGCTGCTGTGTCGGAGAGAGGTGTACTGGATATTCCATCTCCAGACACATCCCTATGGGCTTCAGTTTTGAATGGGATGATGTGAGTCATTTTTACGAAGAGTGTCTAGACATCTCTCTCATAAACAGGCTACGGTGGGTGTTATCTGCGCACTCTCTTCTGAGGGCTAGCTATATATTTTCTTCTCTACGAGTATTTATTGCTTATTTTATTTTCATCCTCCTTTCTCTTCTCCTCCCCTCAATGTGTCTAGACCTAGATAGCAGAGGAATATGACTTTCTCTCCCATGGTGTTGTCCATTTTTGCTCCGACTTATATATATGTCTATCCCCATATATGGCCAAGTTGGTCCAACATACATATACAGTAACTCACAAAGGTGAGAACACCCCTCACATTTTTGTAAATATTTTATTCTATCTTTTCATGTGACAACACTGAAGAAATGACACTTTGCTACAATGTAAAGTAGTGAGTGTACAGCTTGTATAACAGTGTAAATTTGCTGTCCCCTCAAAATAACTCAACACACAGCCATTAATGTCTAAACCGCTGGCAACAAAAGTGAGTACACCACTAAGTGAAAATGTCCAAATTGGGCCCAATTAGCCATTTTCCTTCCCTGGTGTCATGTGACTCGTTAGTGTTACAAGGTCTCAGGTGTGACTGGGGAGCAGGTGTGTTAAATTTGGTGTTATCGCTCTCACTCTCTTACACTGGTCACTGGAAGTTCAACATGGCACCTCATGGCAAAGAACTCTCTGAGGATCTGAAAAAAAAAAAAAATTTTGCTCTACATAAAGATGGCCTAGGCTGCCAAGACCCTGAAACTGAGCTGCAGCACGGTGGCCAAGACCATATAGCGGTTTAACTGGACAGGTTCCACTCAGGACAGATCTTGCCATGGTCAACCAAAGTAGTTAAGTGCACGTGCTCAGCGTGCAGAGGTTGTCTTTGGGAAATAGATGTATGAGTGCTGCCAGCATTGCTGCAGAGGTTAAAAGGGGTGGGGAGTCAGCCTGTCAGTGCTCAGACCATACGCCGCACACTGCATCAAATTGGTCTGCATGGCTGTCATCCCAGAAGGAAGCCTCTTCTAAAGATGATGCACAAGAAAGCCTGCAAACAATTTGTGGAAGACAAGCAGACTAAGGACATGGATTACTGGAACCATGCCCTGTGGTCTGATGAGACCAAGATAAACTTATTTGGTTCAGATGGTGTCAAATGTGTGTGGTGGCAACCAGGTGCGGAGTACAAAGACAAGTGTGTCTTGCCTACAGTCAAGCATGGTGGTGGGAGTGTCATGGTCTGGGGCTGCATGAGTGCTGCCGGCACTGGGGAGCTACAGTTCATTGAGGAAACCATGAATGCCAACATGTACTGTGACATACTGAAGCAGAGCATGATCTTCAGAAACTGGGCGCAGGGCAGTATTACAACATGATAATGACTCCAAGACGACCACTGCCTTGCTAAAGAAGCTGGGGGTAAAGGTGATGGACTGGCCAAGCATGTCTCCAGACCTAAACCCTATTGAGCATCTGTGGGGCATCCTCAAACGGAAGGTGGAGGAGCGCAAGGTCTCTAACATCCACCAGCACTGTGATGTCACCATGGAGGAGTGGAAGAGGACTCCAGTGCCAACCTGTGAAGCTCTGGTGAACTCCATGCCCAAGAGGGTTAAACATTTAGGCAGTGCTGGAAAATAATGGTGGCCACACAAAATATTCACACTTTGAGACCAACTTAAACATTTTCACTTAGGGGTGCACTCACTTTTGTTGCCAGCGGTTTTGACATTAATGGCTGTGTGTTGAGTTATTTTGAAGGGACAGTAAATTGACACTGTTATACAAGCTGTACACTCACTTTACATTGTAGCAAAGTGTAATTTCTTCAGTTTTGTCACATGAAAAGATACAATAAAATATTTACAAAAATGTGAGGGGTGTACTTACTTTTGTGAGATACTGTATATGCATCTCTATATAGACAAGTTGGACATGTTTCCAGTTTGGTATATTCTGGCATGTTTTGGCAAGCTTGCATTTCCATGTATACATCAGCTCCTTGGTTCATTACTGGAACCGGCACTGAAGGACTCTACATTTGTTTAACCACTTCAGCCCCGGAAGGATTTCACACTTAAGGACCAGAGCACTTTTTACAATTCGGCACTGCGTCACTTTAACTGACAATTGCGTGGTCATGCGACGTTGTACCCAAACGAAATTTGCGTCCTTTTTTTCCCACAAATAGAGCTTTCTTTTGGTGGTATTTGATCCCCTTTGCGTCATTTCTGATCGCCGCTATAAACAAAAGAAGAGCGACAATTTTGCAAAAAAACCCAAATTTCTTACTTTTTGCTAAAATACAAATCCAAAACAAAATATAAAAAACATTTTTTTCCATCAGTTGTGGTCGATTTATATTCTTCCTCATAGTATTGGTGAAAAAAATCGCAATCTGCGTTTGGTTTGCGCAAAAGTTGCCGCGTTTACGGACGATGAGAATTAATTTCTGGGGTTTTTATTTTTTTTATTTTTTACTAGTAAAGGCGGCGATCTGCGATTTTTAGCTGTAACTGTATTTATTGCAGCGGACATGTCGGACATTTTGACACTTTTTTTGGGACCATTGGCATTTATACAGCGATCAGTGCTATAAAAATGCACTGATTACTGTGTAAATGCCATTTGCAGTGAAGGGGTTAACCTGCAGGGGGCGCTCTAAGGGTTAACCGTGTTCCCTGGGCGTGTTGTAATTGTGTGTGGGCTGCCCTGGCTGGGGGAAGGGGATGATCACGACTTCCATATAGAGGAAGGCTGTGATCACCGCCATTCCCCCTCTATGAGAACGGAGATCCGTGTTTACTTACAAGGACCTCCATTCTCTCACTGCGGGGGGGCCATCGCGGGTAGCCGGCGGCGATCGAATCCGCCCTACCCGCTCCCTGGCACACAGTGAGCATGCGAGTTTGATGGCGGTTTGCGATAACGAGCCACTTTGCCGCCGCCAGACTGTGGTCAGCAAGTGGTTAATATATATATTTTTTATGTTTTTACATGCAGGTCCTTGTGTAGTGTTTTTAGTCAAAAGTTATGCTCATATTTAGACTTTAGATATATGCATCTGGAATTGTATTTCTCTGAATTACATTCACTACAAATTTCATACAGTGCCTTGAAAAAGTATTCATACCCCTTGAAATTTTCCACATTTTGTCCTGTATCAACCAAAAACGTAAATGTATTTTATTGGGATTTTATGTGATAGACCAACACAAAGTGGCTCATAATTGTGACGTGGAAGGAAAATGATAAATGGTTCTCCAAATTTTTTACAAATAAATCTGTGAAAAGTGTGGGGTACATTTGTATGGCGCCCCCCTGAGTCAATACTTTGTAGATCCTCCTTTCTCTGCAATTACAGCTGCAAGTCTTTTTGGGGAAGTCTCTACCAGCTTTGCACATTTAGAGAGGACATTTTTGCCCATTATTCTTTGCAAAATATCTCAAGCTCTGTCAGATTGGATGGAGAGCGTCTGTGAACAGCAATTTTCTAGTCTTGCCACAGATTCTCAATTGGATTCAGGTCTGGACTTTGACTGGGCCATTCTAACACATGAATATGCTTTGATCTAAACCATTCCATTGTAGCTCTGGCTGTATGTTTGGGGTCGTTGTCCTGCTGGAAGGTGAACCTCCACCCCAGTCTCAAGTCATTTGTAGACTCTAACAGGTTTTTTTTTAAGATTGCCCTGTATTTGGCTCCATCCATCTTCCCATCAGCTCTGACCAGCTTCCCTGTCCCTGCTGAAGAAAAGCATCCCCACAACATAATGCTTCCACCACCATGTCTCACAGTGGGGATGGTGTGTTCAGGGTGATGTGCAGTGTTAGTTTTCCGCCACACATAGGCCAAAAAGTTCAATTTTGGTCTCATCTGACCAGAGCATCTTCTTCCACATGTTTGCTGTGTCCCCCACATGGCTTCTCACAAACTGCAAACAGGACTTCTTATGGCTTTCTTTCAACAATGGCTTTCTTCTTGCCACTCTTCCATAAAGGTCAGATTTGTGGAGAGCACGACTAATAGTTGTCCCATGGACAGATTCTCCCACCTGAGCTGTGGATCTCTGCAGCTCCTCCAGAGTTACCATGGGCCTCTTGGCTGCTTCTCTATGAATGCTCTCCTCGCCTGGCCTGTCAATTTAGGTGGACGGCCATGTCTTGGTAGGTTTGCAGCTGTGCCATACTCTTTCCATTTTCGGATGATGGATTGAACAGAGCTCCGTGAGATGTTCAAAGCTTGGTATATTTTTTTATAACCTAACCCTGCTTTAAACTTCTCCACAACTTTATCCCTGACCTGTCTGGGGTGTTCCTTGGCCTTCATTATGCTGTTTGTTCACTAAGGTTCTCTAACAAACCTCTGAGGGCTTCACAGAACAGATGAGATTAATCATTTCAACCCCAAAGGATTTACCCATACCTACTTCCTGACCAAGCCATTTTTTGCAATATACGGTCACTTTAACCGACAATTGCGCAGTTGCGCAATGCTGTACCCAAACAAAATTGACGTCCTTTTTTTCCCACAAATAGAGCATTCTTTTGGTGGTATTTGATCCCCTCTGCATTTTTTTATTTGTTGCTCTAGAAACAAAAAAAAGACAGACAATTTTGAAAAATATATATATTTTTTTACTTTCTGTTATAATACATATCCAAAAAAAAAAATGAAATAAAAAAAAAATGAATTAATCGGTTTAGGCCAATAGGCATATATTGATTGGTTTGCACAAAAGTTATTGTGTCTACAAAATACGGGATAGATTTATGGACTTTTATTTTTTTTACTGGTAATGGCGGTGATCTGCGATTTTTAGCGGGGCTAAATCTGACCCCAAATGACACTTTTTGGGGACCACTGACATTATTACATTGATCAGTGCTATAAAATGCACTGATCAATGTAAAAATTACACTGGCAGGGAAGGGGTTAACACTAGGGGGCGAGCAAGCGGTTAAGTGTGTTTCCTGGGTGTGTTCTAACTGTAGGGGGGCTACCAGGGACATTACAGGGATCACTGTTCCCGATGACTGAGAACAGCAGACCTCTGTCATGTCCCAGGTCAGAACGGGGATCCGCCTTGTTTACATTGCCCAGACGGACGTACAGGTACGTCAGTTCCCGCAGGAGAGACGACTTGCCGCAGTATATCTGCATGAGATGGTCAGCAAGTGGTTAAATTACACGCAGGTGGACTCTATTTACTAATTAGGTGACTTCTGAAGGCAATTGGTTCCACTAGATCAGTGGTTCTCAACCCCGGTCCTCAGGACCCACTAACAGGCCAGACTTTAAGTATTACCTTGGGGAGATGCAGACTAGAATACTGCAATCACTGAGCAGCAAATGATATCACCTGTGATGTTTTCCAGTTATCTTGCAAACCTGGCCTGTTAGTGGGTCCCGAGGACAGGAGTTGAGAACCACTGAACTAGATCTTAGTTAGGGGTATCAGAGTAAAGAGGGCTGAATACAAATGCACGGCACACTTTTCACAGATTTATTTGTATCATTTATCATTTTCCTTCCACTTGTGTCGGTCTATCACATAAAATCCCAATAAAATACATTTACGTTTTTGGTTGTCACATGACACAATGTGGAGAATTTCAAGGCACTGTATATGCATATATATATATATCCTTAAATTTATGTTTCATTTGATTATTTTATATATTTTTTAATCTTGTTTGCTCTCTCATGCATATTTTAGTTTTACTTTATTCATTATTTTCTTTCTTTCATTTTTTTGCCTTTTGATAATGTGGGTTAAGGTCTTTGGTCTGTTTGTCTTCCACTGGGTTTCCAATTGTATTTTTGTTTTGTATTGTATTGATGTGTCTAGGATATTCTATATATTTATATATAATAGCTCCCATATTTGGGGCACTATTGCTTTTAAAATACAACATATAACACACAGTTAGACAAGGGGTGTTTTCACTGACATTACCCACATCTGTGTTTGTGCAGGGGGGGGCTATTTAAAGAAGAGGTCCAGCCCCCCCAGACGAAAAATTAAAAGTCAGCAGCTACAAATACTGCAGCTACTGACTTTTAATATATGGACACTCACCTGTCCTGGGAGCCCGCAATGTCAGCCACCCAGCCGATCTTCGGATCGGCTGTCGGGTGCAGCCGCCGCCATTCCTGGTAAGGGAACCCGGCAGTGAAGCCTTTTGACTTCACAGCCGGTTACCTACTGCGCATGCGCGAAGCGCGCTGCTCTTTCCAATTGGTACGGCGGTGGAGGAAGGAGGAGGCTGGCCGAACTTTCAGGCCGTGGCCGTGTCTCCCTGAAGTGGGGGCGCGCACTGTGCATGTGCGAGCGGCGCTGCGCTTTGTGATTGGTCCCGAAGTCTTCTAGGACTTGTCCTGTGTCCCAGAAGACTTCGGGAGGGAGGGGGAAGGAGACCTTCCACTTCCGATCGCCTAAGGCGACCGGAGCAGAAGTACCCATAAAAATCGGGTATCCGCACCCCCCCTCCTCCCCAAAAGCTCAGTTTCAGCATGCGGAGCTGGGGGGGGGGGAGGATTTAAAGCAGAAGTTCCACTTTTGGGTGGAACTCCACTTTAAGGAATGTCAGTGGAGCACTTCAGGGTTATGAGTAAGCACAATGTAATTGTGTGAAACGCGTCAACCTCTGTACTGCCTTTTTGTTCCTGTGGCGTATGTCATGTACTTTTATTGGGATTATGCAATAAATGGACTTTCGGTACTTTGGTGTGCAGCCACTTCTTTGTACATGGATACCTTACGGCTGGCGAGCCAAGGCGTGCACCTGTGAGAGGAGCCCTACCCATTCAATTCATTCACCTGGATCTACTCACCCTGAGCGGCATCCCCCCTCACTCGGTCTGAGCTCTGCGGCACAGGCTGATATCAAGTCAAATTTAGGTACTTACACCGTTTGCAGTTCATAAATACATATATGGATGAACACAGAGCTGTATTATATTTTGGACTTTTCATCTGCTGAAGAGCAGACCACTCCAGAGATGGGCCTGACGTCTTAGCTTCATGCCCCATAGCACAGGCAATATATCTTCTGCTCATGTTTTCTTGTGTAGTTTTAGGTTGGCCATCTTTCCTTGGCAATTTACCTTTTCCTCTTGCAAGATTGACACATCAGTTTATTTAATATCACGTGAATTGAAAATTCCTGTGGACCGCAGGTTGCTTTTCATTTACTCCCATCACCGTACGTCACACCCGCTGAGCACAATGACTCAATCCACGACCCATCCCTGTTGGAAGCAAGGGAAGAATTGCCCTGACTGACGTGTGCCCACAAGGGCATTAAAGCAGAAATCGTTGGGCTGTAGAAATCACGGGCCGGTTTCCTGGAGCTGAATTTCAGAGGCTTTGTCATTTCTCTTTTCCTGTTCAGGTGTGATGAAGAATAAATGATGTTATTTTTATGGTCTGGTTCATAAACGCTTCTCACTGTGAGCTTAAAGACAGCTGTAGCGTACATGCTGCCTCTCTCAGCATGGGGCACTGCAGACATTTACCATGTTAACTTCCTCAGATTAATAGATCTGTCACTGTTAAGAAAGCAGTGATTTAAAGTGAACCTGTCAGTAAGTTTACATACTTGCATGAATATATTACTGACATGTAACAATATACACTATATTGTCAAAAGTATTGGGACACCTGCCTTTACACGCACATGAACTTTAATGGCATCCCAGTCTTAGGTCGTAGGGTTCAATATTGAGTTGGCCCACCTTTTACAGCTATAACAGCTTCAACTCTTCTGAGAAGGCTGTCCACAAGGTTTAGGAGTGTCCATGGGAAGGTTTGACCATTCTTCCAGAAGAGCATTTGTGAGGTCAGGCACTGATGTTGGATGAGAAGGCCTGGCTCACAGTCTCTGCTCTAAAACATCCCAAAGATGTTCTATCGGGTTGAGGTCAGGACTCTGCAGGCCAGTCAAGTTCCTCCACCCCAAACTTGCTCATCCATGTCTTTATGGACCTTGCTTTGTGCACTGGTACGTAGTCATGTTGGAACAGGAAGGGGCCATCCCCAAACTGTTATCACAAAGTTGGGAGTATGAAATTGTCCAAAATGTGTTGGTATGCTGACGCCTTAAGAGTTCCCTTCAGTGGAACTAAGGGGCCAAACCCAACTCCTGAAAACAACCCCACACCATAATCCCCCCTCCACCAAATGATTTGGAGCAGTGCACAAAGCAAGGTCCATTAACACATGAATGAGCGAGTTTGGGGTGGAGGAACTTGACTGGCCTGCACAGAGTCCTGACATCAACCCGATAGAACACCTTTGGGATGAATTAGAGCAGAGACTGCGAGCCAGGCCTTCTCGTCCAATATTGGTGCCTGACCTCACAAATGCGCTTCTGGAAGAATGGTCAGACATTCCCATAGACACATTCCTAAACCTTGTCGACAGCCTTCCCAGAAGAGTTGAAGCTGTTATAGCTGCAAAGGGAGGGCCAACTCAATATTGAGCCCTACGGACTAAGACTGGGATGCCATTAATGTTTATATGGCAGGCGTTTTAATACTTTTAACAATATAGTGTATGTATGGCCAGGTGCTGGGCTACAGCAATGTGGCGAAGGAGACATTGCCTTTTATTCTTCTCTCCTTGTATTGATAACTGTGATGTTATGCTGCATCATTCTCCTCCAGCCAGCAGAGGAGAGCTAAAATCAAGCAAGCTCATAGATGTCTATGAAGAGCACTAAAAATACTGGGAGTTGTAGTTTGAGGAGGCAGCAATATAGTGGGACAAATAGACTCCTTGCACTACTGATCCCAATATGCACCATACAGTAGGAAGAGTGGAGAAATGATTTTTTTTTTTAGTAATACTGCGCTTATTTCAAACATAGACTGCACGTATACCAACCCTATACTACATTTTACCAAACCCTTACTGGATCTGAATCACATCTGCCTTACACCTGTGCTGAGATTATGCCTTACCCATACTCTTTCCCTTTACTGCGTGCAAGTTAACTGGGACTGTCATTGAGTGCACCGATGTTTTTAAAGCGCCCCAATGATAGCTGGCAGAAGAACATCTTAAAGACTGCCCCTCCTGTAATAATTATTCTTAAAGTCCCCTTTGTTCCTCCGCATCCTCTACCATCCTCATTTTCTTTGGACAGTGCATACCCAGTCGGTCTAGAACTAGCATCACCACCATAAATGCACTCCAGCACTCTGTAGATTAAATTTTACTACAGCTCACTGCTGCACTTGAGGTGGCTTTGTTACTGTTATGCCGATCTGGACACCAAAAGTTATCTAATTCCTAGTCCTTACTGTTAATCACTTTGTATGCTAGATTCATTGTGTTATTACCATTGTTAATCCATTTTATGCTTGCCTAGTTACTAACCACGTTGGGTGACAATATATTGAGTTTGCCTTTACTACCTGGTTTGGCGCCTGTTTTGTTTGATAGATCACTACCATTGGGTACTCAGTATTACTTTCAGTGAATTCCTGTGAATGTTTGCACATTCAATGTGGTGCGTGGCTTTTATGCATTCTGCTGCAATGTGTTAATGCACATGCGTTAGCACACTTTTTTCTTTTGCACATGTTGATGTGCACATTGTGTTAAGGTTGCCCAATGGGCTGGCAATGCACAACAACGATAGTAAAATGTACACTACAAAGCACTATATATGTATTGTGATACACTTCAGTGTGTGTTGTGCATTGGGCTGTACAGTACAATGCACCCAGGGCCAGCCCAAGACATTGTGCTGCCTGGGTACAAGAATGAAATGCTAACACCCCACCCCCTCAAAAAAAAAAATCACGCCGACCAAAAGGCCCCCACATCCATTATTTTATATCATGATAATTAAAACTAAAATTAAATTGATCAGGAAGTCAGATTTATATGCAACAGCACCTTGTCTATATGCAAAATTAAATGACATACCATTGTGTTCAATTCCAAGGGGTGGGCTAGGACAGTATAGGGGTGGGCTAGGGTAGTATAGGAGTAGGTGGAGCAGCCCCAGGAGGCAGTAGTCTTCATTACACACAAAACTGCTGGAAAAAAATATCTTGGTCGTTAAATTGCTGGGTAAAAAGAAGAGAAAGAGGCGGCTGGGGTTCAATTTGCTGCCCCTCTCAAAGTGCTGCCTTGGACCAATGGACCCACTGGAACCAATGGTAGGGCGGGTTCTGCTTGCACCACAGATAGAGCAGGAGCATTGTCATGTGTTGTCATCTATACGGGCTCTGTAACTTTTAGGAAACTCAGCCAGGAACTGTCTTGAAGCTGCAGAGATCGGCAGTGGGAGAAACAAGTATTCCATGTCTTTGTAGGGAGCCTTTTAATTTGAACATTGTCTTTAGCAACTGACTACTTGCTGACCGCCCTCTGCTAGCGGGGGGGGGGGGGGGAGAACATTCACAGCAGAAGTTGATCTGCGGGTGTCGGACACTCTATGTCCTCCGGCACCCAGCGATCATTCGTTAAGAACACAGAACAGCGATCTGCCTATGTAAACAGGGCAGATCACCGTTCTGATGGGGGGAAAATGGATTCTGTGTTCCAGCAAAGCTGTGATTGGAATTAATTTCTTCCCCTAGTAAAAACAGCTCATACAGTACACAAAAGCACTGGTTAGGCACACATTTAACGCTTTGATCGCCCTAAATGTTTAACTCCGTCCCAGCCAGTGCTATTAGTACAGCGACAGTGCATATTTTTAGCACTGATCACTGAATTTGTGTCACTGGTTTCCAAAAAGTGTCAAAAGTGCCTGATTGCCCGCTGCAATATCGCAGTCCCGTCATTAGTCGTTGGGATTTTTTTTCAGCAGAATACATATTGGCCTAAATTTATGAAGAAATTTGAGTTTTTAATTTTTTTTATTGGATGTGTTTTATTTTTTTTTTTTTTTAATTCTTTATTTAAAGATCTGGGAATTATACAAAGACCATCAGTAAAAGAAAGAAAAAATTCAGGTATGCAAAAACAAACAACAGTTTCAGATACAGCTCGACATCATTAGTATTTAAACCGCATTAGAGCAATTAGCATGTATGTAGAGACCAACAGGGTCAACCTTGTACCCCAATCCGTAGTGCCTCATCACGGGTCTTAGCAAATTCCCCGAACAGGGTTTTCTATTTTTTTGTTTTGAGATAAGAACAGAAAGGATAAAAATAAAATAAAAAAGGGTAGATCAAAAGATAGGTATGAAGAAGGGAAGAGGAGAAGAAGTAGAAAAAAAAAGGAAGAGAGGGGGGAGGTTGTGGACATGACCAGTCCCGGAATCGTCCCGGACTCCCTCACTCCACTGGGTTTCCTGCTGGTTGTGTTGCCAGCAGGGTCTGATCTCTATAGAAGAAATAGGGAGTCCAGATCTGCCAGTATTTGTCTTCTTGCTTTCAAAAGCCCTGTACACAATATCCGAAAATCGGACGGAAAATACCACTTTCGAAGCGGTCGTACGATAATCGGATCGTTAGTACAGAGCTTTCCAGAGCCGATCACGACAGTTCATCCGATGTTTTCCGTCCGGACAAGATCGGACATGCAGGAAAAAATTTCTTCCGCGGTGCCCGATCGTACGATTTTCGTTTCATCAGTACAGCTGTCGTTCAAAAATGCAATACAAATACACTGCAACACATCACATCGCTTCCGATTTTTTATTCTGTCGTGCGAGAATTTTCGTGACTAAAGTAAACTCTACCGATTCGATCTGAGATTAGCATGCGAAAAAAAACGGATGATCTGTCGTCCGATTTTCGGATCGTGTGTACGGGGCTAAAGTCATGGTCAAATTCTCCATAACTTGGATATCTTCTTGCTTTCCAATGTGAAATTGTAGGGGGACTTGTATTTTTCCACAAAGCCGGGATGCAGGATGTGTTTTATAGCAGAAAGTAAAAAAAATATATTTTTTTCAAAAATTATCGATCTTATTTTGTTTATAGCACAAAAAATAAAAAGCGCAGAGGTGATCATATACCACCAAAAGAAAGCTCTATTTGTAGGAAAAGAAGGACATACATTTTATTTATTTATTATTGTGTACAGTGCCGCACTTGATTTCCCCCGGGACCCACCAATCGTTGGTAGAGAACACAGAACGGCAATTGTCAGTTAAAGTAACGCAGTGCCGCATCGCAAAAAATGGCCTGGTCATGAAGAGGGGGGTAAATCTTATGGAGGTGAAGTGGTTAATAAAAGTCATCACTTGTTATTTCTATTACGTGAATACAGAGCAGAAATGTAAAAATACATTATTCAGGTTATAAAATGTCAAGAATCTTGGTGGCTTCTGGATGTTTTTTCACTTTTCGTCCAAGAACCCTCATGAGAGATTATCCCTCCAAATGTCCCCTATAGACGTCATCACAAAATATGGATCTCTGTAATGCAAATGCGCTCAGACAATAATAAAGAATTGCAGCTGTTCCTGAAGTTATTTGTCCGTAACAGGTGGAAATACTTCTGTAATAAAACACTGAGCAGATTTTGGTTAGTGCCGTGGCAGATCAATGGGCAGAAATGCAGGGCAGCTGATTACAATCAGGAGCCTATTCTCAAAGTCAAATCCTGGAGGGATCGTCAATAATGACAGAAGCTGTGCTACCGCAAGGTGTCGGGTCTGGACACTGAACGAGACGCTTTGTCAGGTCACTAAAATTGGCATTGGCTGTGTTGGCAAACTGGAAAATGTACTGATTTACGTGCTAAACAACGTTTTTTAGTACAATTACATATTTAGAGATTATTAAGAAATGGCGTGGGAGCTTCAAGCTTTTACACTGTTAAGAAGTTATGCACCAACTCCAGACCATGCTGATTTTTTTATGGTTTATAATGCCATAGATTTTATAAACTCTAAATATAACCTACAAATTATTTGTTTTCATTCCCAAAGCTGTGAATGCTGCTAAAATGCTACATTTCCCTGATCTCCTCCTAAACCAACTAACCAGAATAATCTACATTCCTAAAGTGATACTAAAGTCTTGTTTTTTTTAGTTGAAAAATAACATACATGTCATACTTACCTGCTCTGTTGCAGTTGGTCCCAGATCCTCCTCTTCTTGGGTCCCTCGTCGGCGCTCTTGATATCTTGCTCCTGCCGGGTGCCTCACAGCAGGCAGCTTGCTATGGGGGCATGGAACCACAGCTCGGCCCCACCCCCTCTATCTCCTCATTGGCTCACTGTCTTTTTAATTGACAGCAAAGGGGCCAATGGCACCTGCTGCTGTGTCTCAGACAATCAGGAGGGAGAGTCCCAGGCAGCCAAGGTTCTCATGCAACATTGCTGGTTCGAGATGGGGCTCGGTTGCAGACAGACCCACAGACAGAGAGTCTGAGGACTGGGTAGAAAAGACAGACAGGCAAAAGCAATTATAAGCTTATTAATGGAAGATAACCAGCTTATCCACATAAGAACAGAGATAACGGCCAAATCTATGTGGACTACATTACAGAAACTGCATGAGCGTTCAAGTCTAAACAGCAAGCTATTTTTGCTAAGAAAATTATATAAATTGAGAATAGAAGAAAGCCAGCAAATGTGCAACCATGTGAAAGCTATGCTAGGAATCATAGAACGTGCCATCGGAGAGGACATCAAAGATAACCATATTGTTGCCCTGCTCCTCTGCAGCCTTATTAATGCATTATAAACCAGACCCGAGCAGAAACTGACACTGGAATATGTCGAAGGCAAGTCGATGAATCGATGAATAAGACTGAAGGAAAGAAAATGCACACCGTGGTGACAAAGCTCTTAAGATGTACAAAGGCACAAAGCACAACAAATAAAGCAGAGCCTGTTTTCGCTGTAAAAAGACTGGTCACTTAAAGAAGGACTGTTCTATCTGGAAAGCTGAGCAGCAAAAGCTAGCGTTATCCACAAAAGAAAGAGTCAAAGCAGCCACAAAGGAAACTGTAAACACATCATGGAGTGGCACCTTTAAAGTGACACAGAGCGGCGAGCCACGTGGCTGGTGCATAGACTCAGAAGCGACAAACCACATGACTAGTGATGAGGCCTTCTTCACAAACATTGATTACAATGCAAAAGACAACTTTTTCTTAGCAATCAGGAAAAGCATCACTGCCGAAGGTAAAGGCCAGGGCTTTCTGAACTGCATTACACCACAAGGTCCTTGCAAAGAAAGTGCTGTATGTTTCAGAACTAGAAGGCAGTCTTCTATCAGTGAAAAGTCTTGCAAACAACGGTCTCACGGTTAAGTTCCAGGGTGATGAATGTACAATTAACAATAATAAGCAATGCCTCGCAAAACGAAAACTGGATGATCACCTATACAAGCTCATCACCAAAGACCAGCAAGCCAATATAGTCTCTAATGACCTACACAGCAAATGTACTTACTTATGGCACAGGCGGCTGGGGCACACAAGTCCGGAAGCTATAAAGGACATTATAAAGAGAAGCTTATCAGAAGATCTGACAATAGCGCCGTGCAAAGTGCTCATGAAATGCAAGTGCTGTATAGAGGCAAAAGCCACACATGCTCCCCTTCCACAGGCATCTCAAAAAAAAAAAACTACCCACCCCCTGCAGCTCATACACAGTGACGTATGCGATCCAATGAAAACTCCCATGTCAGGTGGGAACAGATAGCTACTGACTTTCACTGATGACTATTCAAGGTACACAACTACTTATCTGATGAAACAAGAATAAAACATCAGAGAAACGTCAAGAGTTCATTGCCATGTCTAGCAACAAATTCCAATGAAAACCAGGAATAATACCGGCAATGGAAGAGAATACATCAGCAACGAAGTGGCTGGCCTCATACCTGAAAGACAAGGAATAGTACACCAAACAACCGCACCATACACTCCTGAGCAAAACCATGTAGCAGAAAGGAAAAATCACACTCTTATAGAAATGGCCAGGTGCATGTTGTCAGATGCCAACCTACCTCACAAGTACTGGGAAGAAGCAGTCATGACTGCAGCCTACCTACAGAACAGACTACCCTCAAGAGCTATTAAAAGCACTCCATTGGAATGTGGCTTGGATCAAAATATAGCATAGGGCACATCAGAGAGTTTGGATGTAAAGCATATGCCTATATTCCAAGTTAATACAAAGATATCTCTCATGGGACTATGTTAGCAGCAATAGAAATCACACAAGGTAGACTGAATATGCATTTGAATAAAATGTCTTTTATTATATCTTTAGAAAAATATATTTAACAAAAGAGGACCACTGTAAGATCATTGGTCCCAAATAGACCATCTTTTTGACCATGCATCACATGTGAGTTAAAGTCCATACAAACAGTTGGAATTGGATTGTATGTCCACCACCATTGACCCGAAGCGTTTAAACCCCTATAGCAAGGCCTTCCTCAGGGGATAGAGGGTGGAGACAATCAACAATGGTCAGATGGGTCCACTTAAGATGGTCACAGAAAACAGCGGAAGCAGCCCAGCCCGAGCCCGAACCCAGGACAGGTTCCCAATCCCATTGGGGGTCCGGGGCAGCTAAGTGGGGGGGAGTAGGCAGGGGGTAGCCACACTTGTAGTATTTAAACAAAAGGATAGAAGTCTGGAACAGCAGTTAAGCCGACATCCAGCTATTGGGGAATATGTTAGGACCCACATATGGAGCCTACCCGCATCACCCCTCACACTTCAACCGGACCCCCTTTGAAAGACGAAAACTCTCTGGGCTGCAACCACTCCTTTTGTTTAAATACTACGAGTGAGGCTACCCCCTGCCTACCCCCCCAGCTGCCCCAGACATCCTATGGGATTGGGAACCTGTCCTGGGCTCGGGCTTTGTCTGGGATACTTCCGCTGCTTTCTGTGACCATCTTAGTGAACTCTGACCATTATTGATTGTCTCCACCCTTTACTCCCTGAGGAAGACCTTTCTATAGGGGTTGAAACACGTCGAGTCAACAGTGGTGGACATACAATTCAATTCCAACTGTTTGTATGGGCTTTACAGTGCCTTGCGAAAGTATTCGGCCCCCTTTGAACTTTGCGACCTTTTGCCACATTTCAGGCTTCAAACATAAAGATATAAAACTGTAATTTTTTGTGAAGAATCAACAACAAGTGGGACACAATCATGAAGTGGAACAAAATTTATTGGATATTTCAAACTTTTATAACAAATAAAAAACTGAAAAATTGGGCGTGCAAAATTATTCAGCCCCCTTAAGTTAATACTTTGTAGCACCACCTTTTGCTGCGATTACAGCTGTAAGTCGCAGATTCTCGATTGGATTCAGGTCTGGACTTTGACTTGGCCATTCTAACACCTGAATATGTTTATTTGTGAACCATTCCATAGATTTTGCTTTATGTTTTGGATCATTGTCTTGTTGGGAGACAAATCTCCGTCCCAGTCTCAGGTCTTTTGCAGACTCCATCAGGTTTCCTTCCAGAATGGTCCTGTATTTGGCTCCATCCATCTTCCCATCAATTTTAACCATCTTCCCTGTCCCTGCTGAAGAAAAGCAGGCCCAAACCATGATGCTGCCACCACCATGTTTGACAGTGGGGATGGTGTGTTCAGGGTGATGAGCTGTGTTGCTTTTACGCCAAACATAACGTTTTGCATTGTTGCCAAAAAGTTCGATTTTGGTTTCATCTGACCAGAGCACCTTCTTCCACATGTTTGGTGTCTCCCAGGTGGCTTGTGGCAAGCTTTAAACAACACTTTTTATGGATATCTTTAAGAAATGGCTTTCTTCTTGCCACTCTTCCATAAAGGGCAGATTTGTGCCGTATACGACTGATTGTTGTCCTATGGACAGAGTCTCCCACCTCAGCTGTAGATCTCTGCAGTTCATCCAGAGTGATCATGGGCCTCTTGGCTGCATCTCTTGTCAGTTTTCTCCTTGTATGAGCTGAAAGTTTAGAGGGATGGCCAGGTCTTGGTAGATTTGCAGTGGTCTGATACTCCTTCCATTTCAATATTATCGCTTGCACAGTGCTCCTTGGGATGTTTAAAGCTTGGGAAATCTTTTTGTATCCAAATCCGGCTTTAAACCTCTCCATAACAGTATCTCGGACCTGCCTGGTGTGTTCTTTGTTCTCCATGATGCTCTCTGCGCTTTAAACGGACCTCTGAGACTATCACAGTGCAGGTGCATTTATACGGAGACTTGATTACACACAGGTGGATTCTATTTATCATCAATAGTCATTGAGGTCAACATTGGATCATTCAGAGATCCTCACTGAACTTCTGGAGAGAGTTTGCTGCATGAGGGGGCTGAGCGGCTGAATAATTTTGCACGCCCAATTTTTCAGTTTTTTATTTGTTAAAAAAGTTTGAAATATCCAATAAATTTCGTTCCACTTCATGATTGTGTCCCACTTGTTGATTCTTCACAAAAAATTACAGTTTTATATCTTTATGTTTGAAGCCTGAAATGTGGCAAAAGGCCGCAAAGTTCAAAGGGGGCCGAATACTTTCGCAAGGCACTGTAACTCTCATGTGATGCATGGTCAAAAAAGATGGTCTATTTGGGGCCAATGTTCTTAAAGTGGTCCTCAGTCTTTTAAAAATATTTTTCTAAAGATATAATAAAAGACATTTTATTCAAATGCATATTCAGTGTACATTGTTTGATTTCTATTGCTGCTAACATAGTCCCATAGGAGATATCTTTGTACTCATGCATTTAGGAATGGAGCAGCTATTGTGACCCATGTGTGCTTTGCCAACAAACCTTCTTATATTCCAAGTGAAAAGCGATTCAAGCTGGAAAACAGAGCCATATAGGGCATTCTAGTAGGCTACAGCGAGCAAACTAAGGGTTATAGAATCCTACACCCAAAGACTGACAAAGTGACAATAAGCCTTAGTGTTTATTTTGATGAGAGCCCATCACCAGAAACACTGATCCCTGAAAGCAATGAAGTGAATATGCCCAACAAAGCAGAAGAAAAGGTTGACCAAAGCGAACCTGTGCAGAAGTCAGAAGAAAAGGTGAAACTCACAATGCCTAAACAAAGTTCCCCACCAGATCCTGCTGAAGTCAGAAGATCAATTCAGACTACAAAGGGGATACCACCCAGTAAGCTGTCATACACTGCCAGAACACACAGCATACCTGAATCAGCATCATGGGAAGACAGAAAAAAACTGCCACAACATGAAGCCAATAAATGGAGAAAAGCAGCAGCAGAAGAATTAAAGTCACTACAGGAAAACAAAACCTGGACACTCACAGAGCTCCCTCCTAAATGCAAAACTATAGGAAATAAGTGGACTTTCAAAGTAAAGTCAGACGCAGAAGGGAATATCCACAAAGTCAGACTAGTTGCCAAGGGTTACTCCTAGAAATTCAGTGGAGATTACGATTAAACATTCGCTCCCGTCGTAAAACACTCCACCATCAGAGCGCTTCTTAGCGTTGAAGCCAGGAAGGGCATGCAAGTTAAACACCTAGATGTCAAAACTGCTTTCCTATATAGACACATTAAGGAAGATCTCTACATGGAGCAACCACCAGGGTTTGAGCAAGGAGACAACCTTGTGTGTAAACTTCAGAAGAGCATCTACGGTCTGAAAGCGGAGTTCCACTCGTTTTTCAGTTTATTAAAAGTCAGCAGCTACAAAAAATGTAGCTGCTGACTTTTAATAAACAGAAACGTACCTGTCTCACGGTCCAGCAATGGCTGCGCCCAAAGCCTTGCACGTCTCCCCCTCCTTCTGGTGGCACCGTCATTGCAAGCATGGGCACCGGCCATGACAGCTCGCCGGTTCAGGGCCGGGCACGCACTGCACATGCGCGAGTCGCGCTACACGTTCCTAGTGGCCAGGCAATCTTCTGGGACCTGTGATGTGTCCCAGAAGATTGCCAGGAGGGAGGGGCTGCCTAGGGGGAGAGGAGGAGTCGCCTAGGCGGCCAAGCGACGGAAGAAGGAAATGGGGCAGGAAATCCCTCTGAAAACCGGGTACACACCCCCCCCAAAAAAAATTACATGCCAAATGTGGCATGTAAGGGGGCGAGGAGTGCTTAAAGTGGAAGTTCCACTTTTGGGTGGAACTCCGCTTTAAGAAATCTGCAAGGTTGTGGAATGAGAAAATTAACAAAGTGCTTACTAGAGAGGGATTCTCAAGAAGTAAAGCAGTCCTCTGTCTCTTCTCCAAGAATCAAGGAGACCGTTGGATATACATCCTTATCTATGTCGATGACATTACCTGTTTTGAACAAGAAGGGGAATACAATCCGATAGTTCACAAGCTGTAAGAAAACTTTAAAATCAAAGAGCTAGGGAACATTAGCATCTATCTGGAAATCCAAATAGAGAGAGAAGATGGAAATTATCTTCTCAACCAATCTCAGAAAATCTCCGAAATCTTGGAGCAATTCCATATGCAAGATGCAAAGAAAGTGAAAACTCCTATGAACCAGGCTATCTAAAGAGCAATGAAGCAGAAAATTTGCTACCCAACAATGAAATGTATCGCAGAGCAATCGGTAAACTGTTATATGTTGCCACTGTGACAAGACCAGACATAGCCGCAACAGTGGGTTAACTATGCAGGAAAGTATCAGCTCCCTGTCTGTGTGACTGGAACGCAGTAAAAAGAGTGATGCAGTACCTCAAAAGAACAATTCAGATGAAGTTACGGTTACCAGCAATATCCCATCCAAAACTGGTTGGATATGTGGATGCTGATTGGGCCAGGGACTGTACAGGCCGCAAATCCTCAAGTGGAATTATCTTCCAATATGGGGAAGGAACCATTGGTTGGTCTAGTTGAAAGCAAGCAACTGTCACTCTATTGTCAACTGAAGGAGATTACATTACAGCAGCATACGCATGTGAACAAGCGATATGGATTCTTCAACTTTCCGTGGACATTGGGATAGACATGTCAAAACCAATTCCCATTTTTGAAGACAACCAGGAATATTTAAAGCTTACACACTCAGAAAGGGTAAATCCTAGGACCAAACACATTGATGTCAAGTATCACCTATTGAGGGACAATCAAGAGCAAGGTGTTATTGACATTCAGTACTGCCCGTCAGAGGAGATGACTGCTGACGCACTCACCAAGCCTTTGTTGAAGGAACGTCACAGTTATTTCCAGCAGAAGCTGAACATTATTTGACAAAGCACATGCTGTTGACTAGGGGTGTTGCAAAGAGCAACAGCATGATTGCATATAAACTGAACTATATGTACTGTATGCATTATACCTGTCTATACCAGCAGACGGCGCTGTAGTATTATGCTCTGCCTCCCCCTCGGTGGCGTCGGCAGGGTGGGGTTGACCTGAGTGGGCCCCCAAAAAGGGTCTCGTGATTCTCAGTCAGAATTATTAGCCCCAAGGCCTGGGGTTGGCCGGGAACTCGGGGGCCAGTGGTGTAGCGTGTGAGGGCAGCCAGTCATTTCGCCCCAGGAGAGACATTTAGTGGGGCACAAAATTATTCCTCCGCCACTCTGAGGGTCTGTGCTGCAGCCTATTGCCTCCCCCGGACCTCTACACCTCCTTTGAGGCATTTGGCATTCCTCTCGGTAGCACCCTATTCCAGCTCCCCCCACCCCGGGACTCCTTTGGTCCAGTCTGTCCCTCTGGCCTGTGGAACAGCTGAGGGGGAGGGTCGCTGCTCGGAGCAGATCATGGCCATGGGCATAGGTGCGCGCACGTAGTGTGCCAGATGTGCCTGGGCACACCCTAATCACTCTGTGCAGTCCTGATTTCCCCTACTGCCTGGGTTTACCCCTGTGTTGCACCCTTGCAGTGCTGCTGGCTTCTCTCCTTTCCTCTCCCCCCGGCTACTGCGGGGGATGTTTCAGGAAGGATAGCAGGGAAAGGGGCTAGCCAATATGTAATTTACTGACCCCTTCCTTTTTTAAATGAACATAGTGAACACACTCACTCACTGTGTCCAATTATAGCTGAAGCATTTGTCTTTTACTTAATGTTAACTATGCTTCAGTTTGTGAATGAACAGGAAGCCGTTTAGCACAGAGACTTCCCATTCATTCCCTGTCCAGCACAGCTGAGGCTGCAGATAAAGGCATGTGTGTTTGAGCTTTGGGGTGCAGACCCTAATCCAATGGGCTACGCACACCTATGGCCATGGGAGAGGTGCAGTGGCTGCTAGCTGACCCCCCGGCGGCGGCGGGAATACCAAGGGGCAGCTGGATGGCGGGGACTTTTGCAATGCTGCCCGCCCAGTGTTGGGGAGAGCTGGACGATGAGGCCATGGAGGCCATGATGGATCCTCCAATCTACATTGTACTGCGTGTGGGGGGGGGGGGTGTCAGTAGTGCAGGAAGTAGGTGTCAGGTAGGTCGGTGTATGTGTCAGGTAGGTCAGTGTAGGGGTCAGGTAGGTCAGTGTAGGTGTCAGGTAGGTCAGTGTATGTGTCAGGTAGGTCAGTGTAGGGCTCAGGTAGGTTAGTGTAGGTGTCAGGTAAGTCAGTGTATGTGTCAGGTAGGTCAGTGTAGGTGTCAGGTAGGCCAGTGTAGTTGTCAGGTAGGTCAATGTAGTTGTCAGGTAGGTCAGTGTAGGGCTCAGGTAGCTTAGTGTAGGTGTCAGGTAGGTCAGTGCAGGTGTCAGGTAAGTCAGTGTAGGTGTCAGGTAGGTCAATGTAGTTGTCAGGTAGGCCAATGTAGTTGTCAGGTAGCTCAGTGTATGTGTCAGGTAGCTCAGTGTATGTGTCAGGTCAGTGTAGGTGTCAGGTAGGTCAGTGTATGTGTCAGGTAGGTCAATGTAGTTGTCAGTTAGGTCAGTGTATGTGTCAGGTAGGTCAGTGTATGTGTCATGTAGTTCAGTGTAGGTGTCAGGTAGGTCAGTGTGTGTGTCAGGTAGGTCAGTGTAGGGGTCAGGTAGGTCAGTGTAGATGTCAGGTAGGTCAGTGTATGTGTCAGGTCGGTCAGTGTAAGGGTCAGGTAGGGCAGTGTATGTGTCAGGTAGGTCAGTATATGTGTCAGGTAGGTCAGTGTAGGGGCCAGGTAGGTCACTGTATGTGTCAGGTAGGTTAGTGTAGATGTCAGGTACGTTAGTATATGGGTCAGGTAGGTCAGTGTAGGTGTCAGGTAGGTCAGTGTATGTGTCAGTTAGGTCAGTGTAGGTGTCAGGTAGGTTAGTATATAGGTCAGGTAGGTCAGTATAGGTGTCAGGTAGGTCAGTGTATGTGTCAGTTAGGTCAGTTTAGTGGTTGGCACTGGTGAGCCAGGCATCAACCAGCAAGTGAGTCTAACCCCCCAACCCCCCCCCCCCGCTTGGACTTTATGTGGGAGGGGTTATCAAATTTACCTTCGGGCTGAAGCCCCTGGTCTTTTTCCCACCTAGCAACGTCCCTGCTCCCCCTTCCCCAGCAGTCAGCTGAGAGTGAATAGGAAAGAGGAAGGCTGTTCTCTATGTTAGCTGGGGTTAACAGCTGAGCTTATAAGCAGAAAAAGAAGCTTTCCCATATACAGATTCTGCCGACGTGGTAAGTGCACTGCATGGGCAGAGAAAGGCATGTAAGCTGTCTGCCAGTCAGTTCACACCCTTTATGCCACATTCAGTTTGGCAGGGATCTCAGTGGTTTCTTGTATTGATAACAGCCCCATTTCCCTTGTTATTTAGCTGCGGAATCACTCTGAAACAGAAAATGGCATGGGAGGCATAGGTAGACCTGAACTTAGGTCTATTTGCTTTGTTAATGTGGCAAATGCCAGTTTCTTGCACATTATAATGGTGCAGAACTGGGCCGGGACAAGGGGTGGGCAGAAGGGGAGGCTGCCCTGGGTGCAGTGAAGCAAATGGTCACAGAGTGGAATGTATTAATTAGTTGGGAAGGGGGTGCAATTTTGGATCCTTGTCCTGGGCTCTAGACAACCATGTCTCTGTACTGGTGTACTAGCTTTGTTAATTCCTCCAAAGACTCTAACGTTCAGTATCACAGCCCGTTCACACCAATTGCGGTGGGGGAAATGCGTGTTTCCTGCATTGGACCAGAGTGTGCTGCCTTTGTTAGATGCGCACGAGTGCCATTTAATTGTTATTGGCACCCCAACGCATCTAAAATAGCATGCATATGCTGCAACCACCACCTGGTTTTAGGGTGACAGCTCAATTACTTCACTGTATCTATGGAGTAGCAGTGTTTTTACCCAAGGCCAGGACTACTGAACACCCCCCCCCCCACACACACACGCTTTATCATTTAATCCATAACATGGGGGAAGGGGTTGTCTAATTAATTAAACACTCATCTTTCCATTGCAGCAGTTGAGTGGATCCTTTCAGTAAAATGAGACTCTGTGTTGCAAAGTGTTTCTGTTGTCCATAGCAACCAATAAGTTTCCAACTCTAATTTCTCTCTTTTTCTAGTGACCATGGCCAGTGTCTGCGGAAGTTACTGATGTCAAGGAGTATTGTTATGGCTGTAAATGGAAATATGTCATGGCTGTCCATACATGATACCAGTCTACCAACTTTGCCATCTGTGGACCAGTGGGTGCCCAGAACTTTTGGTCGAAGACTCCAATGGTATGTTTTAGTGTGAAAAGGGGATATTAAAGTGGGTAATATGGGGGATGTCTAGCTTGTAGATATGTTTTTAGTGAGTTCATGACAATCAGCTGTAAGTTTAAGGATGTGGAAGCCCAATTTTATTAAAAGGAACAAAAATAAAAGGTCACACATGGGAAAAAATGCAACAAATGAAAAATTCCCGAGCCTTACTCTGCATCAACTTACAGTTCCTTGCTGCACAGGCCTACTCTTGGCCTTAACAGGATTCTACAGCCCCCCTGGGTTTGCTAACTCTTCCCAAGAATTCTGGACTTCCCCCAGCCCCTTTAGACTTGCTAGCCTCCTGGGCTTCCCCAAACCTTTTTTGGGTCTCCCGGGCCCGTGTAGCCTTCCCCATCCTTCGGGCAAGAATTCCCCCTCACCAGGGATGCAGTCTCAGACCGAGACAACCAGGTTCTTGGACAGTGCTCTGAATCCAAATGGCAGCCACTGCTCCAACTCCCACTGCCTACTGCTCTCACCAGCCCATCGTTACGTGGGCTGTGTGCACCTGGGCACATGCCTGCTGGCTTTCCAAAACTCTGTTTCATTTTTTAAAGCTATTGTTCCCGAGGCAGGGACTTTCACTATCACAAGTGGTTGTAAACCCTTACTTATACCCAGTGAAGTGACTGACCTCAGGTGATACACAGAGATGAAACAAATCCTCCTAGATAAGTTGTACCGGTCTATCTGCAGTCTTCTCTTCTCTACATCCGTTCGCAATGCAGAATTATAAAGCTTGTCTGAGAGTTCAGAAAAAGGGGGGGTGGAGAGCTGAAGTTACACTCTGCAGAGCTTAGTGAGGAGAGCTGATTGGAGGGAAGGGACACACCTCCCTTCACACAGCACACAGGAACAGAGGTTGAGACTGTCAGCCTGACAGTGGCGGCTGTTTTTATTTTTTTGGGGGGGGGCGCCAGCGGCAAACAACTATCCCCCCCCACCCTCTTTAGGTAGGTAGGTAGGTCGGTCATCCAGGTTGGCTCCTACCCCATCTAGGTTGTGGATGGACAGCGGCTCCTGTGACGGCAGGCGACAGGCAGTGGCTCTGTGTCGACAGGCAGTGGGCAGCGGCTCTTGTATTAGCAGGCGGCGGGCAGTGGCTCCTGTGTCGGCAGGCAGTGGCTCCTGTGTCCTCTCTCCTTCTCTTCTGCAACACGTTTGCTCTAATCACGTGCTTCAAAAAAAAAACACCCCCCCCATTGGAATCCATGGTTGGGCGCTCTATATATAGATCAGGGGGCTGGATGCATGGATAGAGGGCGCCGCGCCCATGCGCCCCTGATGGATGGGCCGTCACTGCAGTCTGCTGGAGGTCCCTCCTGTCATCATTTTTCTCTTGGTGTCAGGAAAAATTGCCAGAAATGATTTGTGCTGATAGCAGAGGAACAAGGCATAAGACAGAGATGACACTTCGTGTTTTTAACTGAGAGAAGTACACACTATAGAGGGATATGCTTTGTTCATATTTCATGTCTGAGGTTTACAAACACATTAGATTTCTCTGCCTTTCTGTCTCAGGACTACAGTGATCTGTATGTAGTGTATGTGGATACTTGTTTGACAGTGGACTTTAACCACTCCAGATCCGCGCTATTGCCATAGTACAGCTCCAGCGCGGATCTGGAATGCCCCCTAGTGGCAGCAGCGGCGCGCGGCGCGAGCGTGCCCGTGGCTCGGGCGGACTCGATGTCCGCCCGAGATCCGCCGATCTCTTTTAGGAGCCTCAGAACAGGGAACCGCCGATGTAAACACGGTGGTTCCCCGTTCTGTGACAGGGGACAGGACAGATCTACTGATCCCTGTCACTGGGATCAGTTAGATCTGTTATGTCCCGGCCAGCCCTGCCCCCCCACAGTTAGAACACACCCAGGGAACATATTTAACCCCTTCACTGCCCCCTGCTGGTTAACCCCTTCACTGCCAATGACATTTACACAGTAATCAGTGGACATTTAAATTTCTGATCGCTGTAAAAATGTCATTGGTCCCAAAAATGTGTAAAAAATGTCCGACATTTCTGCTGCAATATCGCAGTCCTGATAAAAATCGCAGATCGCCGCCATTACTAGTAAAAAAATAAAAAAAATAAAAATGCCATAAATCAATTCCCAGTTTGTAGATGCGATAACTTTTGCGCAAACCAATCAATATATGCCGATTGCGATTTTTTTTTTACCAAAAATATGTAGAAGAATACATATCGGCCAAAACTGATCAATAATTTTTTTAATGGATTTGTACTTTAGCAAAAAGTAAAAAATATTGTTCTTTTTTGCAAAATTGTCGCTCATTTTTTGTTTATAGCGGCGATCAGAAATGACGCAGAGGTGATCAAATACCACCAAAAGAAAGCTCTATTTGTGGGAAAAAAAGGATGCAAATTTTATTTGGGTACAACGTCGCACGACCGCGCAATTGTCATTCAAAATGCGACATTGCTGAAAGCCAAAAATTGGTCTGGGCAGGAGGGGGGTTTAAGTGCCCAGTAAGGAAGGGGTTAAAGGATAGGTTCACCTTTTAAACATGTTACATGTTACACCCATATTTTAGGGTGTAACATGTTCAGCACCCCCCCACCCCCTCACCTTCCCAGCCCCCTCTCACATCTTATAATGTAATGGTAGTTTCACCGCACTGATCCTGTATAAGCTGTTGTGTCAGCTGGTGTATTTTGATGGCAAAGGTACCTAGTTTGTGTGGGTGTCAAGTACTAAATTGCATATTAACTGCTCTTGCATCACAAGGGAAGTAGGATATAAAAATAATCATTTGTATCAGGTGATTTCAGCACCTTTTAAGCAATAAATAGCCTGCGACCCTTTTTTAATAGAGCCACCCCCCCCCCCCCCCTCGTTAGGCTCAACATGGATGCAGGCGCAGCATTTCCGCTACCTCCGAGCGGGATAGAATAAGTTAACCCTTTTACAGCCACACCAGCCCATGGAGCATTATCAGGTGGCAGAGGAAGCGTGCAGCCGCTGACAGGTTCTATAGGGGACATCTCTGTCAAGGCCAGAGTCTTTGTCACAAGAGCGTTCCATTCTCTGACATGAATCCAACAACAAACGTAGGCGTCTCAATGTGCCTGGGCTGACGCAGGTTGCCAGCGAGAAAGCGCTCCGGAACATCGCTGTCTTCAATGTGTGAGATGGCAATCGGTGACGTGTGACAAGCTGCGAGACCCTTTCATTCTCCGTATCCAAACGGTGTTTACATTTCATTGTCATTCAAGCTCAGCCTTCAGCTTTTCCGCTGAAACCCCCGGCATCGCTAAAGCACCTCAGCACAAATAACAGAGTTTCTATAAGTCCTCGATTTCCTTGGACAGTCGTGGCATTCCGTGTTTGTCACAGCTAGGCTTTGCTTTTCCAATCTGATCTCCTGTAAAATTAAAGCGGTAGTAAACCCACAAAGCTATTTTTACATACAGGTAAGCCTAGAATAAGGCTTACCTGTAGGTAAAAAGAATATCCCCTAAACCTGCATGGTTTAGGAGATATTCGCCCTGCATGCAGCCACTGACATTAGCGGCGCATGCGCTCTGATGATCCGGCCGAGGCGGCCGGCAACTCAGGGCTGGCTGCCGGAGCGAAGAGCTCCAGCGCGCATGCGCGGGAGTGACGTCACGCGGCTCCGGCCACTCACAGCACTAGCAGCGGGTTTACTACCGCTATCCTCAGCCTGCAATATAGAAAAAATTCTCATTCACACTATCATAGAAAAATACAAAAGCGACAGCAGAAAAATACAGAGCGCTTTTTTTTTTTCATTAACTTTATTGTCTAAGTATAGATCTATGTTTGTCCCAAGCGTGTTTGAAGCCATTTACTGGCTGACTGTCTCGCTACCTCTGCTGGTAGCTTATTCCAAACATCAAACTTTCCCAATGACAAGGTGCCTTAGGAAGATTGTACATAGCACCAATGCATATAATGTTACAGTTACATGATATGTATTGCTGCTATGCACAACCTTCCCAACACACCTTGCCAGTGGAACTGTGTTGCAGTTAGGGTTGCCACCTGTCCGGGATTCACCCGGACAGTTCGGGTTTGGAATCCTGCGTCCGGGTTTCAGACCACCTGAAACCCGGACACATTATTCAGACCGGACTATGGCTTCTTAGCAGGGTTGCTAGCTGCAGTTTTCTAAGCCAAGAGAGTCTGTTACACTCTCTCTCACACTGCCCAAAGCCAGCTCTAACAGTTACCCCCACCCCCACACTGACAGGAGAGAAGAGAGGGCTCAATCTGCTCTTCTTCCTCTCGCCCCTACCCCTCTGTGTCTGCCCACACTCCAATCCCTGGCAAGTGAGGGCAGGGAATTTGAAGTCCAGTAGTCGCAGATACATCTGGGTGAGAGGTGCTGACTGCCAAGGGGTGAGTGAATTTACCATCCACCCTTGTCTGTGACTGAAGTCCCCGCTCCCCCCTTCTCTCTTCTGCCTCTGAGTGAGTACACTAAGGTAAATCAGGGTCCTCAGAGCACCCCTTACATCAGAACTCCCCTTTACACCAGAGGCAACAGTGTTCCCCCTTACATCAGAGTCCTCTCTGTACATCAGAGTTCTCAGTGTTCCCCTTTAAATCAGGGTCCTCAGAGCACCCCTTACATCAGAACTCCCCTTTACACCAGAGGCAACAGTGTTCCCCCTTACATCAGAGTCCTCTCTGTACATCAGAGTTCTCAGTGTTCCCCGTTAAATCATGATTCCCAGAGCTCTCCCTTACATCAGAGTCTGCAGAGTTCCCCCCCCCTTACAGTGTAAGGGAACTCTATGCTATTAAAAAAAATAGTTGGGTGCCGTGAAAGTGTTCAGGTTTGACTTGAAGAAAAGGTGGCTACCCTAGTTGCAGTGCAAGTGGCAGTGTAACTAACGTGATAAACTGCCCCAAATGCACAATTTTTGTTACTTTTTGGCACATTGGCAGCCCATTCATTTTGAGCAGGCTGCCTTAACACAATGCACGTTGGCCTATGGCATAATGCACTTCCAATGCCCACAAGTGTGCCAGATTTTTTACTTCTATCTGTGACCCCATTGGTAGGATTTTCCCTTAATTCCTGTTCCAGTGACAGCTGGAAAAAAAAAAAGAAAGATGCTGCTGTCACTGGGACAATAAAGCAAAGTAAGAGAGAGCAAAAGAAATATTGTGAGGTGTTCTAATGCTTCTTCACTGTGTAGCGCCCTCTACTTTCTGATTGTTTTGATTCTGTGCTGGGAGTGGCTCAGGGAGTGGTTGGCGACTCACAGGGAGTGACACCTCTCTGTTACCTCCCCTTTGCTTCTAGAAGGTTCTGGAAAAAAGGTTGTGTAAGAGGGTGGAACTGCCTGAGGTTTTGGGAAGCCCTGACCAATACCCAATCTGGATTGGCAGGCCTTCTCAACTACCTAGGGTCAGCTCAGCCAGGGAGGAGAGGTTGGGTGGAAGAGATGGAGAGGGAGTAGTACGGAGGCTGTCGGGGCCGAGAGGGAGCCCCCATTCAGGGGGGGGTGACTTCGGCCTGGGGCTCGGGTACATCCGGGAGGAGTGTGAGATCCTCGAGCAGAGGCACAAGTGAGGTAGCAGGAGAAGGACAGCGGGAGAGAGTACTGCCAGAGAGATCTCCAGGAGAGCAACTACAAGTGTCAGGTGTCGGTGAGTGATACACACCCTAGGAAGCTGGAGGAGGCATGCCGGAGCAGATTGGGGTGAGAGACAGTCGAGAGGGGTGCAAGAGCCAGTTGGGACTGTGGTGTCATGGTGGTGGTGGGGGCGTTGCAGCCAGGAGGGCTGGCAGGGCCTGGAGGAGGATGGGCTGGGAGCAGTGGTCCATCATGGCTAGCTAGCACTTCAACTAACTTTTCCTACACTACGGGAGCCCGCGGTCCCTGCCTGCAAACGGTGGTTTGGAGACTCTGCTAATAAAGAGCAGGCCTCACCATGTGCTAGCTAGGCCGAAGAAGTTTGTGCAGGAGAGAGCAAGAGGAAGTAACTGAGAAGCCAAATTGTACTGGAGGAGGAAGAGGAGTGTTTATACTTGACAGTGGAGTCTCCAGCTTTCATATTTAGGGGGGGGCACATGGGGGGACAGGGACAAAAGTAGGGGGGCCAACTATGAAACGCA
>BLSH010440363.1:924514-936732 GCA_018402905.1 Glandirana rugosa
TGCTGAGACGTTACATGGGGTGGATAGAGTGACGGACGTTCAGTTTGCAGGCAGTGAGATAGGTGGGGTACATTGCAGAGTCGTCCCCCCCCCCCCTGCACTTACCCCATCCAGCAAGCAGGATTCTTGTTGCAGAGATTCGGCATGCGAGAGCGCGCTGGGTCTGCAGAGATTCGGCATGCGAGAGCGCGCTGGGTCTGCAGAGTTCAGCATGCGAGAGCGGCTGTCCCCCCCTCGTTGTCCCCGGGCGGTCATGGTCTCTGTGGGAGCGGAAGTCACCTCCGCTGCCACAGTGACCCGCCCCCGGCCCCGCATCCAATCACCCTGAGCGGAGGCTCAGGGCAGCCAATCAGCCTATGCATGGCCGCAGGAAGAAGCGCACATGCATAGGCTTGAATGGCCGACCAATAGGCTCACTTACTTGGCTGTCATGTGACAGCCAAGGAGCCGAAAAGAAAAAAAAAAAAAGAAAGTCAATGTACCGGCGCCACCTGTAGGTGGGCGGGGTTGACTGTTTTTTTTTTTTTTCTCGTCTTTTGCCGGCGGGGAGGCGGCGCCCCAGCGCCCCTCCCACACCAGCCGCCGCTGCCTGTGAGGCTGTAGGCACAGGGGTGCCTAGGCACACTCACATACCAGGAAGTGCACTCCTACTTTTCAGAAGGAACTCTAGACAAAAGGTAGATCTTTCAGGGTACCGCTTAGGCACAATTAATATTTCTAAAGGTATAATTATTACTGTTCTAGTTCAGATCCACTTTAAGATGAAACCAAGAAAGTCTATTTTAGGGGGGATGCAACCTAGATTTTTATTTTAATTTTGGATGGAGTAAGACCGTCATGCCTTTATTACAATTTGTGTTCCAACCAGAAGATCTACACCTAATCCCATATTGACAGCCAGGGCTGTACTGTGAGCCCAACAACAGTGTTACTTTCTAGTATGGGCATCTTTTATGGGCAATCCAATAGAGGGGACAGTAACACAAGCACAGGCTAGACCTTTACTGATAGAATGTTTACATACATGGACCTCCGTTCCTCCGCTCGGGGGGGCCATCGCGGGTAGCCGGCGGCAATCGAAGCCGCCGCACCCGCTCCCTGGCCCTCCCCGAACACAGTGAGCACGCGGGCGCGCCTCCGGCGGCGTGCGCGCGCTCACTAGGCTCGTGAGCGCGGCCGCTGTCATATGTCGGCGATTTGCGCTCACGAGCCACCTTGCTGCCGTCAATTGCCGATCGGCGGTCGGCAAGGGGTTAATAATTTAGTTTATTCAGCATGAAATGGAGCTTAGTTATGAAGCATGAGGCTGTATATTCTGCAATATTTACATTTTTTGGTAAACTCATTCAATGAATCCAAGCTTTGCAAGCTGAGATAACATGCACTGCATTGATGCATTCCCACAATGTCACAGTAACCATGAGATAAAACAAAGTTCAGGAATATTCCTTTATCCAATTGTTTTGCAAATCTATGTACACTACAAACTGTATGACTGAATTGGTTCTGATATCGCTGTTTTACTAACCTGACAGCTTATTATTCTAAATAGGAAACCTTCATTTTGTTTGCAAATATTAAAGATTCTAACTAAGAATGAGTCCTTACATTTAAAGAGCACCTGTCATTTCACATCCATCATGGCAGCGCCTGTTAGCGGGCATCCACTCACCTGCTGCCGCAATGTCCCTCACCTTGTTGTGTCACTGCCACATCACCAGCCGTCCCATTAACCACTTGCCGACCGCCAACCGCAGATTGACGGCGACAAAGTGGTGCGATTTTGCAAATCGCCGTCATCGCGCGCTCACTGTGTTCGAGGAGGGCCAGGGAGCGGGTGCAGCGGCCTCGAGCACCGCCGGCTACCCGCGATGCCCCCCCTGGGAATGAAAGAACGGAGGTCTGTGTAAGTAAACACGGACCTCCGTTCTGTGAGGGGGGAAGGACTGTGATCACAGCCTTCCTCTACACGGGAAGCTGTGATCACTTCCCTTCCTCAGCTAGGGCAGTCCCCCCACAGTTAGAACACGCCCAGGGAACACAGTTAACCCTTAGAGCGCCCCCTGCAGGTTAACCCCTTCACTGCCAATGGCATTTACACAGTAATCAGTGCATTTTTATAGCACTGATCACTGTATAAATGCCAATGGTCCCAAAAAAGTGTCAAAATGGTCCGACATGTCCGCCGCAATATCGCAGTACCGCTAAAAATCGCAAATCGCCGCCATTACTAATAAAAAATAAAAAAAAAATAAAAACCCCAAAAATGAATTCTCATCATCCGTAAACGCGGCCACTTTTGCTCAAACCAATCAATAAACGACGATTGCTTTTTTTTATTTTATCGCAAATATGAGGAAGAATATAAATCGGCCAAAAACGGTGAAAAAAATGTTTTTTTATATTTTTTTTTTGGATTTGTATTTTAGCAAAAAGTAAGAAATTTTTTGCAAAATTGTCGCTCTTCTTTTGTTTATAGTGGCGATCAGAAATGACGCAGAGGGGATCAAATACCACCAAAAGAAAGCTCTGTTTGTGGGGAAAAAAGGACGCAAATTTTGTTTGGGTACAACGTCGCACGACCGCGCAATTGTCAGTTAAAGCGACGCAGCGCCGAATCGCAAAAAGGACTCTGGTCCTAAAGTGGGAAATCCTTCCGGGGCTGAAGTGGTTAAAGTGAATGGGACTGTCGGTGAGTCAACAGCGGGTCAGAGGAGGAGCCGCTGCGGGACAGAGATGACAGTCGCTGTTTAAATATTATGAGTTAAATCAAGCCTTTTTACTAATGATTTAAATTATGATTTAAATCGTATTTAAATCTTGACTTAAATCAAATCCGCCCTGTCCATATTCCAGATGTTTGCAAACATCAGCGTTATCACAGTAAGCGCTTACCATACAAATGTTCCGTCCCTACAGTAAATTGTCACAATACAGAATTCATTGACCTACAACAAAGCGATCTCTTATAGAACCGTTCCTTCCTATAAGATCATGCGGTGGATGAACAAGCTGATGGAGTAAATCCGACAGGACACCGGCGGTTGCACGACTCTCCAGATTAGATTCCGTCTCGGGTCGCTGACCCTTGTTGTGCCCCTCCTCGTGTCCATTGCTTAATCCAGCGTTCTGTAAACACACCTCACGCCTCACAAAACTCCTCTTCTCTCTGCGACGAGGACAAGATAAAAATAAGTGTAAGGACAAACAGATTATAGACTCTTTGGCATAGAGCGCCTTTTTTCCCACAGGGCTGTTGTGACCACGCCATTTGTGACTCTTGGACGGCAGGGTTGAAAAATTACACCTGCTATCAGACTTGTGTCACGTTAATTACATGCCAGTGTAACATTTCTTACCACTCGCAGGGATCACAGGGCTCCCCCTGACTATTTCTCTTCAGAAGGACAGAACCAGGGGCGTAACAATAGGGGTTGCAATTGCAACCGGGCCCCATGGTCCAGGGGTCCCATGTGCCTCCCTCGTACACCTGAATAGGAGAGATGGTGGGGGTGGCATTTAGAAGAACCAATCTCCTCCATTTTCTTCTATCCAGTTACTTGTCTTCTGCTGTTTTCAGGGTCCCTGTGTGCTTCCCTGATCCCCCCACAGAGCTGCTGTCTTCCCCCCCCCCCTCCTCTCTCCTGCCAGCTGCTGTAGAAGATGAGTCATGATGGAGAGATGGGAATGGGTCGGTAAATTTGTCATTTACCGGCTCCTTTCTTTTCCGAATGGACAGAGTCAGTGATTGGTACCAATTGGTTCATTCATAACTGAAGCATAGTAAACTGGTTTTACTATACTTCCATTTCTGAATGAATGGGAGGCTCAGTGCACAACTATTCCTGTCCATTCATTCTGTGCAGCTGAGGCTACACAGATGGAAATTGAGAGCTGAGGTTTGTTTAGACCCCTGATATATCATCAAAGCCCCCCAACAGAGCTCCTAAAAAAATGTAAAAATAAAATTGTAAAAGAAATAAAATTAAATGGTAAAAAATAATACAATTAAAATAAAAATTAAAAACTACTGACACCAGTGAGGGAACTATCAGGATTGCAAAGGTTGCAATTGAGACCGGGCCCTGGCATTTCACCACCATGGGAAGGCCCGAAGATGGCAGAAATGGGGCCTGCTGCAGAACTTGTTAAAGGGCCCCGCTGTGGGACCGTAATATAGAGACCCGCAATAGGAGTAAAGGGCACCAGGATCAGTGGGTAGAGGGAAGGGCCCTGGCCAGGGGTCAGGGGGCCCTTCATAATTTCTTGCACCGGGGCCCTGAAGGTTCTAGTTACGCCTCTGGACAGAACCATCTTTGTTCAGACATCTTCCATAGTCACCATCTACTTCCTGGGCAGAGATGATACAATCATGTAAATTCTGGTCAGGGCAGCCATCAGTGCCCTGATTACCTCTACACACTCTGCTGCGAGGAGATGCCGCTGATCGGCTCTACTCGCCTCACACTGACAGAGTGTGAAGTGAGGAGAACCGAAAAACGGCACTTCAGTGTTTACATGTGATAGGACGCAGCCGATCACATGGTTAAAGAGCCGAGTCATCGCTCATTACCCAGATTGGGGACGCGCCGTGTTCCTAGGACCCCCACAGGCGCGTGAGAGCATATGACCTTGCCCCAGAACAAGAGGGGATCACGCCCACTGTCATTTTACTATATGGTGGGCGGGAGGTAGTTAAGACTCGCCATACACATTACAATCTGACCATACAATCTATGTACAACCAACCTTTGATCTAACAAAAAAAATGATGTAATCATCTGATCAATCCAGTCAGGCAGATCATTGCACTTTATACTTAGCCACTTGATCTCTGGAAGGTTTTACCCCGTTCCTGACCAAGCCTTTTTTGCTATTCAGCACTGTGCTACTTTAACTGGTACAGGCAGTCCCCGAGTTACGAACGGGTTATGGACTGTAGGTTCGTTCTTAAATCGAATTTGTTTGTAAGTCGGAACTGTACATTTCTAAGTGTAACTTCAACCTGTGCAGTGATGTGGGATGTTCCCGGGCTCTGCTATGTGTGCAGTTGTGCTATACGGAGCTCTCGTGGCTATGCTATGCAGCACTTTGGGATGTGTCTGGCGCTGCTCGGCCGTATCCGGGACCAGTGTGGAATGCAATCGGCCAGTGACGTCACACCACCCCCGTTCGTAAGTAGGAGTCGTTCGTAACTCGGATGTTCGTAAGTCGGGACTGCCTGTAATTGCGCGGTCATGCAACACTGTACTCAAACTAAATTGATGTCCTTTTTTCACACAAATAGAGCCTTCATTTGGCGGTATTTGATCACCACTGGGTTTTTTATTTTATTATTATACAGGATTTATATAGCGCCAACAGTTTACGCAGTGCTTTACAACTTGAGCGTAGACAGTACAAATACAATACACTTAAATGCAGTAGGAATCAGAGAGCCCTGCTCGTTAGAGCTTACAATCTAAGAGGGAAGGTCAAGAGATACAAGAGGTAATAACTGTGGGGGATGTGCTAATAGAGAAGATAAATGTACAGTTGTTAGGTGGGAGCCAGATAGGCTTCTCTGAAGAGATAGATTTTCAGGGATCGTCTGAAGGTGGACAAACTAGGAGAAAGTCGGACAGATTGGCGTAGAGCATTCCAGAGGATGGGGGAGGCTCTGGCGAAGTCCTGGAGGCGAGCATGTGATGATGTTACAAAGGAGCTAGGGAGCAGGAGGTCTTGGGAGGAGCGAAGAGATCGATTTGGTTGGTATTTTGAAACCAGGTTAGCGATGTAACTGGGGGCCAGGTTGTGAATTGCTTTGTAAGTTATTGTTAGTATCTTGAAAATAAAACGTTGGTTGAGTGGCAGCCAATGGAAGGATTGACATAGGGGTGTAGCAGACGCCGAGCGGTTTTTAAGGTGGATGAGCCTGGCGGCAGCATTCATAATGGACTGAAGTGGGGATAGACTATTTAGAGGTAAGCCAGTGAGAAGGGAGTTGCAGTAGTCGAGGCGAGAAATGACCAGGGAGTAGATTAGTAGTTTTGTAGCGTCATCGGTTAGGAAGGGGTGTATCTTGGAGATGTCGCGGAGGTTGAGGAGGCAAATTTTGGATATCGATTGGATGTGGGGCTGAAAGGTTAATTCGGAGTCCAGGATTACACCTAGGACCTTGGCGTGGGGTGACGGGTTGATAGTTGAGCCGTTGATTTTGATGGTGAAATCAGGGGAAATGGCACGAGGAGGAGGAAATATGATAAGCTCGGTTTTGGATAGGTTGAGTTTGAGGAAGTGATGTGACATCCAGGCTATGTCTATCAGTAAGTTTGTGATGTGCGAGGAGACAGATGGAGAGATCTGGGGGGTTGAGAGATAGATTTGTGTGTCATCAGCATAGAGATGATACTGAAAGCCATGGGTGGCAATCAATTGACCCAGGGAGGAGGTGTAGATTGAGAAAAGGAGAGGTCCAAGAACAGAACCTTGGGGGACACCGACAGAGAAAGGAAGAGGAGAGGATGAAGTAGAGTTGTAGGTGACACTGAAGGAGCGGTGGGATAGGTAGGATGAGAACCAGCTTAGAGTACAGTCACGGAGACCAAAGGCATGGAGTTTTTTGAGGAGGAGGGGGTGGTCCACTGTGTCAAAGGCAGCAGAGAGGTCCAGGAATAGTAGTACAGAATAGTGTCCGTTGGTTTTAGAAGTTATTAGGTCATTAGTGAGTTTAAGGAGAGCAGTTTCTGTAGAGTGCTGAGGGCGAAATCCAGACTAAAGGGGATCAAGAAGTTTGTTCATGGTCAGATGGTCACTCAGTTGGTTGTAGACCAGTCTTTCGAGGAGTTTGGAGGAGAAGGGGAGTAAGGAGATGGGGTGTAGGTTGTTAATATTGGTGGTGTCCAGTGAGGGCTTTTTAAGGATAGGATTGACTAGGGCGTGTTTTAGAGAGTTTGGGAAGATGCCAGAAGAGAGGGAAAGTTTGAAAATGTGAGTTAGAGAATGTAGAATTGGGGAAGGTGAGCGTAGCATTTAAGAGGGAGCAGGATCCAGGGGGCAGGTGGTTAGCTGGGTGTTCAATAAAAGTTTAGCAACCTCACTAATACTAGCAGAGTTGAATGTGGAAAGTAGTGATTGTATCTGTGGACATGGGGTGTTGAGTGGGGGTGGTTTCTGCGCATTGGAGATCTCCTCACGAATGTTATCAATCTTAGTTTTAAAGTGAATGGCAATCTCCTGGGCAGTGAGTGAATTAGATGATGGAGGCAGTGGAGGACAGAGTAGAGTGTTAGGCTGCATTCACACCTGAGCGTAGCGCGATTTTGCCGCAATTTTTACCGCGATTTTGTACAGGTCAAAAGGTCACTAATGTAAAAAGTAGAAAAACGCCCAAATCAAGCTACAAAAATACTTCCAGAACTTTTTTGAGCTTCAGGCGTTTTCAGGCTTTTGGCTTCAGGCGTTTTTGAGTGGAGATGTGAACCATCTCCATAGAGAATCATTGATTTTTTCCCCTCCAGCGTTTTGTGGCTTCAGGCTACAAAACGACCAGGTGTGAATGGGGCCTTAAAGGTTGAGAAGAGTTGAAGGGGACAGGATGATAATGTGTTAATGAATGTGATAAAGTAGGTATGCTTGGCAGTTTGGAGGCAGGAATAGTATTTTAGGAGGGCAGATTTGTGATGTTTGAAGTCTTCTTGGAGCTTAGTCTTATGCCATAGACGCTCAGGAGCGTGGCTACGTTTTCTAAGACTTCTGGTGTTGTCTGATTGCCAGGGTTGTAGTGGTCGGGGCCCGATTCTGCATGTAGTGAGGGGGGCAAGCTTGTCTAGGGAGGATGACAGTGAGTTGTTATAGACATATATTTTTGTTTTCTTTATTTCTTTTCAAATACATTGTTGGCAACAAATGAGATCTGCAAAATACTCACCTGGCCTCTTAGCAAATACCTTGGTGTCTACTTTCCAAAAAATGTCCATTTTGGGGGGGGGGGGGTTGTGCTATCCTGGCATTTCAGGGCCTCCGAAACTGTGATAGGTAGGTAAAGCGGAGTTCCACCCAAAAGTGAAAATTCCCCTTTAAGACCTCCTCCCCAGCTCCTGATACTAAAACAGAGCTTTTGGTGGGGGGGGGGGGGGGTGAAGATAACCAATTTTTTCAGGTACTTTCGTTCCAGTTGCCTTAGGCGATTGGAAGTGGAAGGTCTCCTTCCACCCGAAGTCTTCTGGGACAAAGGACAGGTCCTAGAAGCCACATGCACAGTGCGTGCCCGTCCGTGAAGCCACTAGCTGTCACTGTTGGGTGCCCACACTAAGAATGATGGCGCCGTGGAGGGGGAGAGATCCGAGGCTCCGTGCGGCCGCATCGCTGGACCGGGAGACAGGTGAGTGTCTGTTTATTAAAAGTCAGCAGCTACACTTTTTGTACTCTGTGCAATGGAATCACACAGAGCTGCCGGGAACCCCGTCTTTTCGGGTCCCCCGCCGGCGCTCTTGGCCCCTCCTCTCTGGCCAGTGCCCCCATGGGAAGCCGCCTCCCATGGGGGCACCTGTGCGCGCTCGCACCCAAGCCCCTCTGCTGCGCCCATTGACATAGACAGCGGGGCTCGGCCAAGCCCGCTGCTCCCTCGTCGCTGGCTTTGATTGACAGCACTGGGAGCCAATGGCTCTTGGTGCCCCAGCAAAGCCAGCGAGACCCGGAAGTGAGGGGAGAAAAGATCACCAGATGTGCACGGCGCTTGATCGAATGAGGGCTCAGGTAAGTAAAGATGGGCTGAGGGGGCGATGCTGACACCTGGCGGAACTCCGTTTTAAGAGAACGTGCTTTTTTTTTTATAGATAACTGCTGGCCGTTCAGGTATTACTGGGCCTAGTGCAATATCTTCCTTGAGAATATTTCAATATCTATTCAGGACTTTACCGACCCACCAATGCTGACTTGAGAAGGTAGTAAAAAAAAGCCCACTCAAATTTATTTGACAAGAATTGAAGAAAGAGCATGCTTATGCCAAGGAATATGAACGTGGATGAGCACTTTTCTCTTAGGCTACTTTCACACTGGGATGGGAGCAGTAAAATGCCGCTAGTTGCACAGGTGATCTTCCAATGTTATATCAGCGCTAAGGGAGCACCACGCTTTTAACCCCCCACAAGGAGTTAAAAAGGGGTTAAAAGTGCCGGCACGCTGCACTTCCGAGACGGTGTGCAGCCGATTCAGGAGCGCTTGCCATTGATTTCAATGGCAGGGGCGGTGGAAGAGCGGCGTAAACACCGATCACCGCACTGCCCCAAAGATGCGGCTTGCAGGACTTTTTGTAACGTCCTGCAAGCGCACCGCCCCAGTGTGAAAGCACTCAGGCTTTCAGACTGGTTGGTGGGTGTTTTTCAGGCGCTATAAGGACACTATTTTAGGCCAAAAGCCTGGAAAAGGCCCCAGTGTGAAAGTAGCCTTAGTGCTTCATCGGCCTTCTCCCCTCATTTTTCATTTTTTTACCTCTATTCAACCCAGCACTTTTTGGTTAAAAAGATCTTGAGGAAACACTGGGGTGTGCTGAAAAAGGATAAAATACTTGGCCCATTTCTACCTGAAGCCCCAATGGTTACATATAGGGGTGTCCCCCCCCCCCCCCAAGATTACAAATAGCTCCCAACGTAACCAAACCCCCAAAAAACAGTTTCTTTCAGTAAATGCAAGGCTTCTATCCAGGGAGGAAGTGCGCAGTCTGTGAAGTAAATTGCCTTAAAAGTAGGATATATTTGTCTATCCTCTATACAGTGCAGATCTGAATTGCCAGGGGGACGTCCATGGACGTCCGCCCCTTTGTGCGCTCCCCGAGCGCAATCACAGCCGGCGGTGGCGCGCTCTTTTGGCCGCTGCACGCTGCGTGGGCCGGCTCGGGCAGACTCAATGTCCGCCGGAGACCGGCGATCCCTTGTTAGATCGGCAGAACGGGGAACCGCCGATGCAAACATGGCAGTTCTCCATTCTGTGAAGGGGGACATAACAGATCTACTGATCCCTGTCACTGGGATTAGTTAGATCTGTTATGTCCCTGCCTGCCCAGACCCCATACAGTTAGAACATGAGGGAACACAGTTAACCCCTTCACTGCCCCCTTAGTGTTAACCCCTTCACTGCCAATGACATTTAGACAGTAGTCAGTGGATATTTAAATTTCTGATCGCTGTATAAATGTCATTGGTCCCAAAAAAGTGTCAAAAATGTCCGACATGTCCGCTGCAATATCGCAATCCCGATAAAAATCGCAGATCACCGCCATTACTAGTAAAAAAATAAATAAATAAAAACACCATAAATCAATTCCCATAGTTTGTAGACGCTATAACTTTTGCGCAAACCAATCAAATGCTGATTGTGATTTTTTTTTTACCAAAAATATGTAGAAGAATATATATCAGCCTAAACTGTGAATATATATATATTTTTTGGATATTCATTATAAAAAAATTGTTCTTTTTTTCAAAATCGTTGCTCTTTGTTTGTATATAGCGCAAAAAATAAAAACCGCAGAGGTGATCAAATACCACCAAAAGAAAGCTCTATTTGTGGGGAAAAAAATTATAAAAACTTTGGGTACAACGCCGCACGACCGCGCAATTGTCATTCAAAATGCGACAGCACCGAAAGCCGAAAATTGGTCTGGGCAGGAGAGGGGTTTAAGTGCCCAGTAAGGAAGTGGTTAAAGGGACTGTAAAGGTACATTAAAAAAAAAAATAACAAACATGTCTATACTTACCTACTCTGTGGAATCGCACACAGCGGCCGGGAACCTCCTGTTTTCGGGTTCTCCGCCGGCGCTCCTGGCCCCTCCTCTCTAGCCAGTACTCCTGCGTGCTTGCACCCGAGTCTCTCTGCTGCGTCTATTGACACACGCAGCGAGACTCGGGCCCCACCCCCTGCTCTCTTGTCACTGGCTTTGATTGACAGCACTGGGAGCCGATGGCTCCTGGTGCCCCAGCAAAGCCAGCGAGACCCGGAAGTGAGGGGAGGAAAAATCTTCAGACGTGCACAGTGCTGGATCGAATGAGGGCTCAGGTAAGTAAAAGGGGAGGGGTGAGAGGGGGGATGCTGACACCTAAACATTTTAAGGTAAAAAATGTTTAGACTTTACAACCACTTTAAACGTACGATATTGGTTCTTTTGTTACCTGTTCACCCAAAAATGTAGAGTACTTGATTAACTGCCCTTGCTGTGTTCAATATGTAGGTTGCACTGTCCGCACACTGCAGACAAGATTGAAGGAGCTTATTTCCAATATTTGTAAAGCTTTCCCTAGCCACAGTTTGTCCAAACATTATGAGCTGTGTCACAATAGAGATTTGAGTGGGACATCCTTATGGCTATTGACAAATTTTGCCCAAACTGGAGGGGCAGCCACTTGAGGAGAAAGATCTCTAGACTGGAGACTCGATTGATATTTTGGTTAAATCGCATACACCCTTCGGTCTCAAGGTAGAGTGGGATGTGAATTCCGTCATAAATAACAGCTAAAATTGGTTCTTTTTATTAAAAACATTTTACTCCTGTGATTTTCCTTTAAATAAATGGCTCGCATGTGAAACGTTTGTATACACATGCACTGTTATTATTTTTAATGTGAACCTTTCCAACCACAAGATGGCGACATTCCTAAAAGTTAGTGCTGGCGATTCAATCTTTTACTTTGTTTTACCACATTTAAAGTGGAAGTAAACTTCCTCTGCTAACATGTACCTATAGGTAAGCCTATAATAAGGCTTACCTATAGGTAGTGAAAATATCTCCTAAACGTGTACCCTTCCTTCCGAGCCCCGTGCTGTGAACGGGGGCTTTAGCGCACCTGCGCAGATGTGACGTCATCGCGGGTCCGGCCAATCAAAGTGCCTCTGAGCCCGCAAACCCGGAAGAAACGCCTGGGAAAATGTCAGCCGTGCAGCGGTGTTGCGGGCGCTGTTGCAACAGCTTTGTTATAAGTTAAGTATTTAACCCCTCCAGATCCGCGCTGAAATGCCGGGCGTGCCCCCTGGCGGCACCAGCGGCGCGCGCCTGCCGCACGCTGCGCGAGCGTGCCCGTGGGTCGGGCGGACTCGATGTCCGCTCGAGACCCACGATCGCCTGACAGAGCTGCAGAATGGGGAACCGCCGTTGTAAACACGGCGGTTCCCCGTTCTGTGAATGGGACATAGCAGATCTACTGATCCCTGTCACTGGGATCAGTTAGATCTGCTATGTCCCGACC